>JAJHUR010134579.1:17688-56369 GCA_027495735.1 Lutjanus campechanus
ATTTACAGGTAACTTAAGTCTGCAAGTGCATAATAACACTGTGGAAATATTACAACTGAAATATACAATTTAGACAGTACACTGTAAGAAACAAAAAACTAGGACAGCAACTTAAGAAATAAAAAATAACTCAAAATGTAATTTGTACAGTAATTATGGTTATGCTAACTAAAAACTAAAACTGTGTGCGAAAAACATTTTAGTTTACTGAAATAAGATGTGTGCATGACTGAGTCAATTGCCTTCACAAAGTGTATTTATATTGTAATAAATGCTCTGAATTTCTTAAAGGAGCAGTTGCGTGTCTGAAAAAGATTACTGCAGTCCAAATGGTGAGTTGGATCCATAAACTGTATATTAAATAGGTTGAAATACAATTTAATGTACCATCTGTGGTTGGAGCAAGTCATTTCCCTTCGCCCCCTCCTCCCCAGACTCAGGGGAGCTCAGGCAGGTTGTTTAAAAGGATACTACACTTTCCATGATAACTAACTCAATATGCACTCACCATTATGCCGATGTGATGATAAGTGCAGATCCAGGCCCGGTTCTACGAGGGTGCATAAGCATGCATTGCACCCTCAGTTTATGTGTCTGCATGCTCAGTTGGAAAGAGGGACAAGTGTGCGCGCGTCAGTGCACGTCACTCATTTGCGTCCAGCGCGCAGTTACCTGCACCAGCAAGACGCTGCTCTCTGCTGCACCGTTAACACAAAATAAACAATGGATATTCTAAAGTGGTTCAAGCACAACCACGCCAGCAAGTCAGACAACGGTGGTCGTGAGACAGAGACTCGATCTCAACTTGAACTTTGTGAAGTTAGCTTAGCTGCTGCTGGGGAGCAAGCAGCAAGTAGCCTCGTCCGGCTGCTCACTCCTGCCCGAGCCGCTGCCGCCGCAGCCCCCCCTCCCTTCACCCCAAGGCCCAGAGCAGGCGCCCGGCCCACCCGACGACCTAGGTATGGAGAAGCCACTTCAAGTGCGTTTACAGAAGTATCCATCATCATTTTGTTGGAGGAGTAAAGCGTTCCTTTTGCAGCTCATGGTTCGATAACAGAGAATGGCTATATTCCTGCAAAAATGATGCGGTATTTTGCTACGCGTGTAGAAAGTTTGGATTTGGCCATAGTAAAAGAGATGCCTTCACCACTAGTGGCTACAACAACTGGCGCCATGCTCTTGTGCGCGATAAGGGACTGGCAAGGCATGAAGCAAGCAGAGAACACATGACATCAGTGCCAGGCATGTGCACCCCCTCTGATCTGAGATGCACCCCCAGTCATCATTTTCTAGAACCGGCCCTGTGCAGATCTTCAGTTCACAAAACAATCCTGGAGTTTCAGCAGAAAACAGGGTAGCAGCCTCATCCAGTACAATGGCAGTGAATGGTGACCACGGATAAAACGTTAAAAATAGCACGGTAAAATGTAAACATGTTTACATCTTACCTGCTACAAGCTACAGCTGACATTTCAGCTAAAAACATGGCGAAAATGGCGTCTTTTGCGGTTAATTTTTAATGTCGCAGCTTGCAGACACTTGGATTACACCACACAAGCAGGATGAAGACATTTTGTTTTTGTTTTGTGTGCTGTTTTTAACGTTTTATCCGTGGTCACCATTCACTGCCATTGTACTGGATGATGCTGCTACCCTGAACTCCTAAAACTCCAGGATTATTTGGTGAACTGAAGATCTTCTCTTATCATCACATCGGCATAGTGGTGAGTACATACAAAATGGCTTAATCTCATAGGGTGGAGTATCACTTTAAAACTATCAGTTGTCTGTCAATGTAAAGCTAAGCCTGTTATCCTGAAAACAAAAGTCTTCTGCTCCGAAAATACACATTCTGGAGTTTAGGTTCAGTGACGCCTGCCTTCTGCCTGCCAGCCTGGATATTGCTCAGTTCAACTGATATAAACATCTACTCACTGTAAATTAATGATTTCTTATGACTCATAAACAGACACTTACTCCTTTGGCGAACATTTGGAATTAACTTTAATTGTAATTAATGTGAAAAGTGCAAACAAAAACAGTTATTCCAGCCGAGCGAGGGAATTTCAAAGGACACTGCGGCTGTAAGAGAAGTATTTCACCTTGTTTCTGATGACATGTCATGGTCGCTTTATAATTTATTATGGTAAATATATTATAGTTCTCCTTGAAATCTTGTCCCTGACAAAATCCCCCATATTATAATACAAATAAAAATAGGCTAAAACTAATAAAGAAATTAATTCAAACTAAACTAAAACTAAATACTTTTAAACAATAAAAACTAACCTGAAACTAGCAAACACACTCTGGAAACTAACTGAAATTGAACAGAACTGAAAACAAAAATTAAAAACATCAAAAATAAAAACTAATGAAAAATACATAATATAGGGTGGTAAAAAAGAAAAAAAGGGTAAACTTACAGCTACAACAAACTTGAGCACCCGGCACTCAGTCAGACAGATGCAGCAGAGAAGGAATAAACAGCCAAAACTTTTCTTGAACTTCCACATGTTTCTGACTTTACGATCTCTGCTTCCTTCACAGAGCTCCCCTGCGTACATAAGGGAAAAAATGTGCTCAAATTTGAATGATCAAACGCCGTTAGTAGCAGGATATAGTCAAGCAAAGGTCATGCAAAATGTGTCTCTTAGATCAGTCATATGACATTAAATATTTATGTTTGGTCATGTTTTTTTAAAATACTATAACCCTGTAGTCCAGTCAACTTGATTTAAACATTCATTAAGAATACATGGAAGCAATGTCACATACAGTGGAGTACATGTACAACAAAATGCCCTGTCAGGAAACACTTAGCAGATCGCATTAAAGGAACACATGCACTTACCTCAGCATATTTGTTCACACATTCTGCAGCTTCAGTCAAACAAGTTACAGACAGAGGCGGACTGCTGTGCATCCCAAATCTTCAGCCATACCCAGATTGACATTAAGTGCATGTTCCAGTAAAGAGAGCGGCTGCTTTTATAGCCCTCCTACCTGACCTCGTGTCTCCCTCTCTCTCTCCCCAGGGATTTCTGGTCCCAATCTACTTCATCGCCGACCGGAGTTCAAATCACTGTCTCTGCCAATCCCCCACTGTGCAGTGACAAGACCCCCCCACCACACTCCTGTCAGACGTATTTGAGTCGACTTTGAACTCAAGAATACATGTGTGGCCCCTCAGTGTGGATAACTCCACTTTAAAGCCACAGTCATTCACACTGTAAAAAAAAAAAATCATGCAGGAATTTAGTGGAATCAACTAATACTAGTTAAGGTTAGTTAAACTTTCATAATTTCAGAGCTTATAAACATGAGTTCCTGTAACTTAAACTCTCCTGAGACCCCTCTTTTTTTATAGTTTGAAGAAAATAACAAAAAACTTGCCGTGTGTCTGTGTAATACTTTAAGATAAGTCAGGTTGTTTGCTTTCACAATAATTAAAAAACTGCAAAAAAGTATGGTTGAACTCTGTACATTCATTCAACTCATCATTTTAAGTCAAAAGACTTCAAGTTAGAAGAACTCATGTTTATAAGTTCTGGATAAATGCAATGTGTATATTTAAGTTAATGAGAAGAAATTAGTCGATTATCAAACATGTTTTCTCAAGTAGAAAAATTTGTTTTGAATCGTTACAAAATTACCTCAATTTGTCTTTTCAAATTTGATCTACTTAAGATTTTAAGGCAGCGCGGACACTAACCTTTTTAAGTCAAAACAAATAGTTCATTTTTACAGTGCTGGATCTTCCTAAAGACTATCTGGCTTTAGAATCACAATACGACAAAGAAATGGGCTAAGTTAAGATGCAGCCACCTGGCTTCTCAAATTGTACTCCTACGTGCACAAACACACACATACACACTTACACACTGGCCCAGGGCCACAAACATTCATTATAACTTGCTATGTCATCCGCCGTGGGTTTGGCCCCAAAATTACAGGGCCTGGAGTGTTTTCCCTGACTCGACACACATGTAAGTATCTGTTAGTATCAAAGCAGCTTTATGGGATACAATGGGATTAGTGGGTGTGAAGATTTAGAGCTATACAGCATTGACATCATATTTGATAAGTGTGAGATAGGATCTATTGTACAAACACAGTGCAGTATTCACAGAGGTGGCTTGTCAGTGTAACATGAATGTTCTAATCATTATGTTAAGACTTAATTGGTGTTGATCTGAAATAGAAGAGCACACAATATGGTCTCACACCTGCAGGCGCACACACACACAAACAGAATTCAGGCTGGAAAGAATCAGCAGCTCATATGTGGAACGAGCAGTGGAAGTATTCAGTTTTACCAGAGTTAAAACAACAATACCACCATGTAAAAACATGGATAATTCTGGCGTTATGCTATAATTTTCTCACTGTCAACAAATCCCATGTTTTGTCTGATATGGCTTAGTTCTCTGTGCCATAAATATCCATCATCAACATCACAAACACATAATTAAACCACCATATTACAATAATCATGGGTACTGTAGTTTATTTTGAATCAGTCCCACATACATGTCTGTTGCTGCTGTAAATACTCACTTGTGCACAATAGTCCCCAACAACCCACAATTTTCTCCTGTTTGAGGAGTGTTTGGTAAAAACTTAAGAGGCCAGATGTTTTAGGGAATTATTGAGCCTCTTTTAATGACTTGAAGTTTATTGAATTTAAAATTTTCAACAACACAAAACCACAGACAGATAGAAAAGCCAACAACACAATCCTCAAAAAGCACGAGACAGAAGAAAGAAAAAATACTAATAAAATATGTAAAGACTACAGACAGTAGAATAAGTGAATGGAGCATCTGGGACTGAAAAGTAAAAAAAAAAATCTGTTACCAGATTGCCTTTTTTTCTTGCTTAAAATGTTTTTTGAATATAATTTAGTTCTGTTGAGTTGTAATATGACAAAGACTGTGAAAAGGCAGGCCACCATTATTTAACGTGGACTGAATGAGCCGAAACCAAAGAGCCAAAAGCACCACCCAAGTCACAGTACATCATCCACCAGCTCTACACTCTTGTTGGTACTGTGCATGCTCTGGTTGTAAGAAACCAAGATGGCAACCCCCATAGCTCATGCATTCATGGTGTTAGTTGGAACTAATTAAAAACAAAACTCGACATGGTGTTCAGTATTATTGGTGCATTCTGTTTACCTCAGAGGTCAGAAGTCAGAGCTGAGAATGACATTCGCATTTCAGTACAAGACTGACAAAAACAACACATTAAGCAATATTTTGTGCATACAAACACCATATAACACAGACAGTGCGATATGTACAATTCATTTAATGACACACAAAAGACTCACTACTTTTTTTATGTGCAGTGCAGCCATCTTGGATTTTGAGGTCAGGGTTGGTGAGCTTCATCCAACTTTCTGAGCAAGAAATCCGACTTCAAGGGGCGTTCCACTTGAAATTTCAAAATGGACGCTTGGAATTTCCAAGTTAAACTTGAACGCAGTACTTGAATAGATATGTTTAGTTACTCTTCACCACCGTGTAGATCTCTCTCTCTGCCCATCTGTTTTATTCTCTCTCTATATATATCACAGCACTGTACAGTAATCCTCTCACTGTCTCTCTCTCACACACACATGTGTGCACACACACACACACATATATGTGGTACTGTAGCTGGTACACGTTGGCTTTGAACAACCACACACCTGTACAAATGGGTCAGTGAGTCCACCTGCACTGATCTACAGAAAAAAATATATGCATACTCAAGGGTCTGCGTGAAGGAAAAGAAAGGAGTTTCACCACATGAGCCCAAGACACACACACACACACACACACACACACACACACACAGATACTGTACACACACCCACACACGCCCCAACATATGCACATGTGCTGCAGAAAACTCTACTGTTGATACACACCAGTTCAGTGAAGGGTCACTAAACACGCATGCACAGACTCACAACTCTGCATCTCTGCCTCTTCTACAGTCACTCACACAAACACACACACACACACACACATGCAGACACATACACACACACACATGCCATCCTTTTCCCTCTCTCTCTCCTCTCTCTCCTCTCTCTCCCAAGTGGCTGTAGTGTTTTTGTTGAAATAATTGCAGTGATTTTCAAGACCGTTGTCATGGCAACGCAGAGGTTGATGCATGTTGACAGAATCTGTTGCAGGGCGACCGAGAGACTGAAAATGGGAGATAAGAGGTGGGAGGAGAAGTGATGCGCGTGTATGTGAGTGCGTGTGCGCGTGTGTACATGTGTGCGTGTGTGTGTGTGTGTGAAAGCGATGATGATGGTGATGGAGGGGGGTTGGAGGAGGGGTGTGGGGGGGGCTTTCATGTGTTTCAATCCATATGATGAATGGAGATGAGCAGTATGGGACATCTCAGGCTGATAGAACGAGGCCCAAGATCAGGAATGAACAGTTATGAGTGTATTGTGAGCGGAGGATACAGAGAGAGAGGGGAGAGAGGGAGGAAAGCGGGGTGCTATTTTAGTCCGGGCGTTGTCATGGAAACTGCAGCCTCACTACAAATGGAGACATCCAGAACACATGGATCGTCAAACAAATGGCGTGCGTAGGGCCCCAGCGTGAAGCTACGCCATGGCTGCGCGACACCACCGTGCCATCTCAGTCGAACCCACCCCCACCCACGCTGGCACCCACGCCCCCAGTCAGAGGCGTCTTCTTCATCATCACAGAGACGGAATATCAATGGGAGGGGAGCTTTTAAGGGAGTGGAGGGTGGAGGAGGGGGACAAACGCTTGGAGTCAGGGGCTAAGTGACAGGCAATGGTGTCCATTCAGGCAGTGAGTCACAGCCACTCGCTCGCCGTCTTTTAATTAACAGTCTTTTCCACGCTTCCTTCGCTCCTCTTCTCTTCTCCTATCCTCTCCTCTTGTCTCTTCTTCTTCTGTCTACTCCTTCACTCTCTGTCTGTCTCCCATCCTCTCCCTCTCTCCTCTCTCTCTCTCTCTCTCTCTCTCTCTCTCTCTCTCTCTCTCTCTCTCTGTCTCTCTCTCTCTCGCTCTGAAGGACGGAGGTATTCCCACATTTCTCCGTTGCTATAGCAACACCGCAGCGAGAACAGGAAAGAGAGGACGCAGGCAGGCAGGGAGGAGGAGGAGGAGGAGGAGGAGGGGAGGATGGAGACGTGGTGGTGGTGGTGGTGGGAGGGGGAGGGGTGTGGAAGCGGCCTGAGATGAGGGGATGTGTGAACAATGCTAATGCTAATGGTAGCAGCAGCGGCGGCGGCGGCAGAGGAGCAGCCAAAGTGTTGGTGGTGGTGAATTCCCCTCTCGTCGCATCACGCTGGGAGCACACTCACATGTCACATCCACATTTGCATAATTGCCAGTGGGAATCTATTTGCTCTGTATGTTGCTATGGTCATTGATATTTTCCTCAAAATGATACATGAGACATGTCTCCGCTCAGCCATTTGACTTCTTTTTTTCTTTTCTCTGTGACATTGACCAACTCTGCAGAGCCAGTTCCAGTCCTTTCTTGAGCATAATGAAGGAATAAAAAGATACGGACCAGTGCATAAAATCACCTGTAGGTTTTCCTTAGGATGTTGTAATGGAAATCTCTGGTGTTTGCCCTTAGCTACTTAGATATTCCCTTGTGTGTTGCTATAGAAGGTCCTTGATAACCATTTTCCTCAGAAAATTTTAAGGGATTCATAACAGTCTCTCAAAAGTAAGATAATTTGTGGAACATGAGACAATGGCTGAATTTATGGTGATTAAAGAAGAGGACAGATACCAAGAAGCATTTTTAGGGGGAGAGAAAATCCATCTGTCCCTGTGAGTGCTATGCTACCAACCTGTTAGAGATGTTACTACTAGCAACTCTGTAGCTTGCGAGCCAAACATAACATAACCCTAACTATATCTGAATCACATTCTATACACTACATACCCTAAATGTGTATTATTGTTCAACATATTTTTGTGTTAATAAACAGTGGTATGTATCTGTTTGGATGCACTGTTCAGCACAGAGAGCCTCCTTACCGGTAGGACACATGTAACTGTGGGAAGTCGTGTCAACAATTAACTAATTTAAAAACTTTATTCTGCCTAGGAAAGTGTGACCCATTCAAATTCAAGTGTTATCAACTTGTTGTTGTCATTACTGCTGCAAAACACTGTGGGATATTTTTTTTATATATTTCCCCGGATACTGTATGCACCTTGTGTACGATTGATTTCATACTTAAGTTTTGGAATTTTGCATACTAAAGAGTATGTTAGTGTTGAAAATACATTAGCTATGTTGTTTTTACTGAAAGTCACCAGTTTTTGTCAACTCCTTTTTTGCTTAATATTTCTTTTTGTGCTTTCTTTGCTGTCCATTTTTAGCTAACACAGCCTAACTAAGTGTGTTTGCTGCGCTAGCTAACGACTGTCAACAATGTTTTCTAGTTACTTTAAAGAATGATGTGAATAAAGTGTAACCATGGTAACTGAAGAGCACATGTACTGTGTTACAACAATAACTGCAGTGGAAGCCTTAGTCTGAACACTGTAGGCAAGGAAACAACCTAAAAGGCTTTATGCATCCCTGAGTTTCAAAGCCGGTTAAATTATTTCCGTGTGTGTACCACAATAATATTGACAACTGTGATCATTTTGGTCACTATAATTGTGATATTAATTTTTCATAGTTTCATCTCCAGTTTGAAACTGAAGGTGGTTTATGCAACTGGGCACAGACTCAGACCTGGTGTATCTCTATTTAGTACTATTTAGTTTGGGGCTGAGCTGCTTATGCGCTTTGGATGGATTGAATCATTGGAAACCAAGCATATTTTCCAATGATTCAATCAGCGCAAACCAGTGCAGGTCAAATGACCCACTAGACAAGAAGATGTATCTATGAGGAATACACACTGAAGCCATGGGAAGACCAGCGCTATTTCATATCGATGTCATCATCCCATTCAATCAGGACAGAACGCAATCTCATTATCTCTGCATATATATCGTAAGGCGTTAGAACAAAGCAGCGTTGCATCAATTTCCCAACATGTAAAGATTTGTAGTGAGCAGCAAAGCTCAAGTGGCCTGCAGAGGAGACGAGCGCCCACATCCTCCTCACTACTTGTATATGTCCGCTTGTTCAAAACTCAATAGATTCGTATCAGCACAGACTGAAATGAAATTTCCTTCATACATGCCACACGCTACATGTATGAATGCTTAAGATGCTTGGTACCAGGAATGTAGTCTGCTGTATGTCAACTGTCTCTCTGTCCTCTCCTCTCAATCAATAACTCATCTCTTGACGTCAATATTGTTATTCCCCATGGGACATAAATGTCCTTCTTTAGGACAAAAGGAGAATAAGCAAGATGGGAGGAAAGGGATGTGAGAAATAGTATCATGAGTTTGTTCATATCTCGTTGCGTTATCCATGCAGGGAATCTCCATGTCTTCCCTTTTTCTTCTTCAATGTCCAGTGAAATAGGGGTAGAGCAAAATCAAAACAATGTTTACAGAGGGTGACAGGGCAGTTTTGTTTAATCATTTTGAGACATATTGTCACAAAGCCTTATTTTCCCATCTGTAAAAGAAAATATGATTGAGGGTGATAAAAAATAATAACAGGAAATGGACCTGTTTGCTTTTTGTTATTAGCAAGGATTTTCGTCTGAATTCAGCCCTGAGCGCTCGTCTAATACTTCATTAAGCAGTAGGTCAATATCGCATATTAAAACTTTATTTATCATAGAATTTACTCTAGCAGATGTTGTTATGCAATATCCAGAGTGACTTATTAGTTTAATATTTTAGGAAATATGCATAATTGCAGAGGTGGGTATAACACACATGAGTAAAAAAAAAAAAGTCTATCTTGTTTGTTTGTTTGTTTTTATGTTTGTTTGTCTGTTTTTTTTGTTTGTTTGTTTTTTTTGCAGATTAAACATGAGAGATATGAGATGTTTAGGATGACTATATTATCAAATCCCCAAACCAGGACTGTACTGTACTGTACACATGCACATGTATGTGCTTCTACTGGCACCATAGTGGTTTTCAGGTTGGGGGGGGGGGTAAATTATCATGACAGCACTTAGCACACCCAATAAAAGAAAAACACACACCTTTCAACACCATGGATGCCATGACTTTGACATTTTAGTTGCCAGGTACTTTATGAAGGCCTCTTGGAGCTCTGGAGAAAAGACTGACTTTCTCTTTGCCATCACAGCTAACCGTATACTGACCCTGTTAATGTGTTACTTAGTGAGTTTTAGAGGTGCTGGTGGGTTGATTTTGTCACCTTTGGACAGAGCTGGGTTTGCTTTTTCTCCCTGTTTCAAGCCCTTGTGCTAAGCTAAGCTAACCGGCTTCATATGTACTGTGCAGACATGAGACATGAGAGCATTATCAATCTGCTCGTCTTACTCTCAGCAAGAGAGCAAATCAATATATTTTTTCAAAATGATGAACTATTCCTTTAACAATTAGCGCCAGAGCTGAATATGTTGAAATTACTGAAGCATCAACAGGGTAAGTAATAGTCACTATATAATTCAGAGAGCAATAAAAAGCAAAACATGTCGCAACATTAACCAAGCAAAGTAAAAACATTACCCCTATCTGCAGTTATGGTAAATCAATACTCAAGTAAGTGTAATAATCTAACAACAACATCAACACAGTGCCTGGAAAGTGTGTTTGTGTGTGGGAGTGCATGCACTGGGGAACAATTTGCTCGTATACCTTCCTCCAGTAATTACACAGGAAGTGTCTGTTCATAATGTATTCTGGAAACAAAATATTCATAGGAAAGCAATTACTCTAAATCATGTCTTCCAGCATAGGCCTACCATGTAACAAAGAGTGTTAGAGAGATATTTATGAACAAAGCCCTTTCTTTTCTGTTATTTCTGGAAACATATAATATGATTAAAGAGCATGATAAAGTAGTCTATTGTGCTCTGTTTTTATTAACAGCATTTCAGAGATTTTCATTTGGATTCAACATCAAGAGAGATATTTTCATCTCTGACCCATTACAGCAAATTAGAGTGCGTGAAAAAATCAGACTAATTTCAGCTAAATTAACATTTTGAGTTAACTTTAAAGAGATAGTAGGTTGTATGAGGTACTAATCGATAGTCAGTGTATTACCTACAATAGATGGCAGTTGGCACACCCCCAGTTTATAGAGGCAGAGTGGCTCACCAGCACGTAAGCTAAGCAATGAACTGCTGTGGACGAGGTCGGCAACAAAAAGTGTTTTAGCCACTTTAAAAAGGTCTGCCTAAAACAAATCAATATCAGTTTGAGGGATATTTAGTGACAATTTGGAATATTTTCATTGCTTTACTTTGCAGTCAGACAGCCTTTTCTGATGGGAAACAGCCATCATATAAGTCAAATATTGCTTCCTCCAAACCAACCAAACTCCATGGGTGCAATCAGTCATTCCGACAGTTCCTGGTCTATCACTGCCTCCATCTGTTAGTTTATTTGTGTTATTCTGTGACTTCTGAGAATCCAAACTAACCTTTTAGAACACCAAAGTCACAAAGTAACACAAACAAACTAACCGACTGAGACAGCGGTAGACCAGCAACTCCCTCTTAGCTCTGCAAACTAAAATGACAGATTTTATCTATGGAGTTTGGTTGGTTTGGGGAGCAATATTTGGCTTGTATAACAGTGGTTTCTCGTTGGAAAAGGCTGTGTGAAAGCAAAGCAGTGAAAATATCCTAAATATAGGGTATGCTTTGATATTCATTATTACTTGGTGGACCTTTTGACGTGCCTAAAATACATTTTGTTGCATGACCCTGTCCTTAGCAGTACATTTCTAAACTTCCATGCTGGTACTCTTCTCTGTTTTTCCAAACTGTTGATAAGTACTTTATACAACCCCACTTCAAATAATCTGAAATATCCCTTTAAGGATGAAAATGTAATGCCTTATGTCAGATTGACTTATACATAAATGCATACATGAATAAATAAAACTATTAGCTCCTGGGCATGACAAAATGGGCATGAAAACCTGACATAATTCATCCTCAATCCAAGCCTATACGCACATATACAACAGCGGCTCTATTCCACACCACTTCAGCTGCATTTAGCTGAAAGAGAAACAAACAGATCTTTTTCCGGGTGACATGCCTTGTTGGTCAGGTTGAGTGTTTTATCCCCAGAAGAGGTTAAGAACTGTCTGGTGTTACGAGAGCTCCTGAGTGCTTGAAAAGCACACATGATACATGTCTACCAATATAGCCTCCCTGAAGTATGTTTGTGTATCCTCTTTCTCTCTGTGGATTATTAATTAATAGATCTTTGGGTGCGGAAAGAAACAATATTCCCAAGTCAAAGGCTCTGCTGCATGGCTCAGTCTTAATGATACTGGGAGAATAGAGAGAGGAATCTAAATATAGACCGAAACAAAAGCAAAGTATGTTCAGTACAGTATGAGAAAGCCCTCTGAGAACAGCAGTAGTAAGCTCATAATTCACCAACATCGTTTCATGTAATAACAGTCAAAAACGGAATCTTTAAACAAAGAGCAGACTTTAAATCAAAAGGATTCTGGCTTTCTTTTTATCCATCTTACACAAAATAAGTCCAACTGGGTCACTGTGATCTTCTCCTCATACTTTCCATAATACACTGGGTTCTCAGTTCGAGCTAAGCCTGCTAACGGTTCCGTGTAGTCCATTCTCGTATAAACAATGCTTAAATAGGCCACAGGATCTATACTTAGTTTTTTATTTTTTATTTTTTGCTATGACTGCAGCCCACACAGCCATATATCGAACACACTACGCTCATGTTAAACACATGTGTTGTTTCGCTGCCGCCTTTAAAGTGTGAAGAAATGAAAGGCTCTCGCATTTTCATGGTGCCTCGATCAGCAGAGATGCAGCCCACAGACTCTGACACCTCTGCTTCACAGTGGAGTTTATGTTGTGTCAGGTTCCCCACAGACTCTGCAGTCTGTCTGTGGGCCAGGGGAGCCGGGGAATCCCTGGAGAAACACACAGCTGGGAGGTTATTGAATTTGAAGGGAAAAGACAGCATAGGGAAAAGGGGAGGATAGTGCAGACACTGTGGATTTCTAGAAAATGACTGCACCATAAGTGTGCGAAGGGAGACGTCAATGCGCCGTACAGGGAGAATGTTATATTTTATACAATACATAGTTTTGAATTACAAGAGGAGATTTATGTTGATAAAAATGCCTCCTGTGGATTTGTTTGCTTTATGCTGCAGGAGCTGCAACTGTCATTTTGAAATCCTACCTTTTCTAATTCAAAATGACCCGACTCTGTCACATTATATTCATGCCAAGATCACAGAATGCTCTAAAATGTATTTGCATTTGAGCATTTCTCTTTCATCTTTAGTGCATATTAATGTATTCTTTTCTGCTGCACACACACTCTTTGCTCACTTCACAGCCCCCCACTTCATATGAGCGTTACCCTTCTCAAACATAGCAAGAAAAAAGGCAAATTCAAGCCTTCTCCATGCATTCATTATGTTTGCTCACTACTAACACAAGCTAAGAAACAGCAAAAAAAAAAGCTGCAGAACACAGATATTAATAATCTGCTTGGAAATTAGTCACCTCCAGGTGCTACAGAACATTTGGTTTGATATCTTTGCTTTGCTTTCGGTTACAGTATTCAGAAAATACTACCATGTAGCCATAATGTACTGCAGTTGTCTCTTCTATTGCGATTCCAGCGTGCAGGCCTTTAAGATTATGTCCAAGAAGTCTCATGGGAGACTGAGATCTCTAGAGACCAGAGCACAAGCCAAGCACAATTACATTCAAGAAAATTACTTTGCATAGAGCGCCCCTAAGACATTTCCAAATACAATCTCTCCATGCCCAAACATTTTATCTAAACATATAATTCAAATTCACTGTCATGGTTCATGGCTGATGCATTTGTTATTGCATGAATCCCTTGGGGTTGTTGTTTTGTAACGTGGGTTGGACTTGTGCTGCGCGGTGGACATCTGTGATAGTCCATACAGTTTCACCTCGCCACGGGGTTGAAAATTAAGTTTAAAAATATCATATCTGGAACATGCAGATGAACTGAAGTGCCGATTACAGTGGAGCAAAGAGAATTTTAGGGCGAAATAAACTGAAGTTTGTAACACACAGACAAAATAGGTTGTTTCAAATAACTTTCAAAGCAGTTGTGTTAATGTAAGTTGTTAAATTGATTTGAAAAAAACTTAAAACATATATGAACAATTTTCTTTTATCGGTGTAACCACCTGAAAAATGTTTGGTAACCAACTTTAAACTACTTCAATTAAGAACACAAATTAATGAAGTTGTTTCAAATAATTTTGAGAGCAGTTGTATTAATTTAACTCATTAACTTGATTTAAAAACAATACATTTGTTAACAATTTTCTTTTTTCTTCGTACAGCTACACCAACTTCAATTCAAAACACACAAATGAATTGCGGTTTGTCAAATCAAGTTAACAAGTTATATTAATACAATTTATATATTTTAAAAAATGAATTCACAACTAAAGTATTTTTAAAGTTGTTCCAACAATTCTCTTTTTTTTCCCAGAGTACAACACAATGATTCAAAGAAATCAAGCTCAATTTCGTCAATGCTCTCAAGATAAGAACTTGTCATTATAATGTACTGATGAAGCCCCAGCACCCTGCACATTCTTATTCAGCATAAAAATTAGTTAATCCACCTCATCTGCAGATGTAGGCAACATAACCCAAATCCACTGGGTTGCTGTTACACCTGCCTTGCATGGAAAATGTCTAATTATTTACTAAAAGACCTGATTTGTTTGTGTTTCCTTTTCCCTTTAACTATTTCTCTGATTTTTTCAATTCACAACATATGCTAGTAATAAAAAATGGCAGTGTGGGTTAATGTACAATTACGCTAATGTAATATGATGGGCCATTTGATTTATTAAGGCGGTCGCCATGCCGTAGTGATTACAGGACGTAATAGTGCTGTGTTGAATTTGTTAGATTAATATGACTGTTCTTTTACAGCCACCCTTCTTAATCAATTAGTCAACTAATTTATTATTAGGATTTCAATCAGCAAAGGCTAATAGATCAGTTAAAATTTACACCTAGAATATTATGAGCCCACCTCTGGCATTACAAGGCAATTTTACTGTAGAAGTTGTGTTGTTCTTTAATAAAGTCAATTAATCCTTTTTAATGATTACAAATATTTACAGTTCAAGAAATCTGTTTCCTGCATTTACAGCGTCTGTAACTTGTTCAGCTGGTTGAGTTTGTTATTAGCTGGCACCTTTTAAAATTCTGTACAGCTACATTTACACATAATACATTTGTGTGGACCGTTACTGTATATAACAAGCTACCAGCTATTACAATTGTGCACATAGCAGGAGTACAAGGGGTCATTGTATCCAACCATAGCCTTATTTTGAAAGTGTATTTCCTGTCTCCCGATTAAAGGTAACAACGAAGAACAACTTTTTTCGTCAGTGTCTCACAACTGTCCTGAATTCTACTTTCGACCATCCCAGACTTTACAACCATTAACCTAAATTTTATTTTTTCTGGTCATTCACTTTTCCTTAAGACAAGTACAGTCGGCTGTAAACAGTTACCTACATCAGTGACCATGAATGATTGACTGAGCTAGCAGACATTTACATTCACTGTAGGACTGTTAATATTCCCAAAATGTGGCCAGTTTGTCCAAATAACATCTATTTGGAAATTTTCTTCAACATTTTTGTGATGATAAGTTTCTCTGTTTCCCAGGACACTGTATCTTTGTGGCCCAGGCACAGGACATCCTTAATTTCAAGCACTCGAAGTTAGGCTTCAGGACTTTCTGTCAAAAACTCAGAAAAGGGCTTTTCTGCCATTTTTACAATCCAGTTTTAACAAAATGTCTGTCAGAGAGTTGTTTGCCAGAAAGGGTTTTTGTGGAAGAAAGTTTTAAGAAGTCACATCACACAGGACAAAGTGTAACTAAATCCCCATCTGGACCAGGCTGTGGTGTTAAGTGCAGGACTTCCACCCAGGAGACTGGTGTTCAACTTCCATGTGAAGCTTACTGGTGACTTAGTTGACTTCTTATCTTCGTTGTTTGTTTGTTTGTTTGTTTGTTTTACTTTCTGTTTTCTGTCATAGTTTGGTTAGGTTTAGGCAACAAATCCACTTGGTTACATTTAGAAAAGATCATCGTTTGGGTCAAATAGACCGTTAACCACATATTAAAAAGCCCTTTCTGGCAAGAAGATTTCAAGGTTAACTTCCCCATGTGCAATTTGTGAAAATAAAGCCAAAAAAAAATAAAAAAAAAATAAAAAAGAAGTAACAAAATACAGTGTAAACACAATTATTGTTCAGACTTTTTTCATTTTGTTTTATAAAATTTCACGCAATAACTTATTTGAAACATCATCATGTTAAACTTGTTAACTCATTTCTCATTTAGTTAGTCGTGGTGCTCTGTAGGATGAAATCACAACAAAGAATGAAAGTGGTATATGTCTCTAATAGCAGAATAACTCCTTACAGCGGGCGTAAAATCGAAGTCACAGAAGTAGCAAACAGTGAAATAATATACCTCTCAGTCATTGTATGACAGTCATTGAAGTGCAAGTACAGCACATGTTGATCTTGCTATAACTGAAGAAATACTCTTCTGCCACACTGTGTACCTGGATGAACGCGTGAAAAAAATTACATTTAATGACAATACATAAAGACCCAAATTGATAATATCACATACCGAGGTACAACCAACAACTGCAAAATAAAAAAGGAAAATAAAAAACAACACAAAATGACATTTTTTCAATCATTATTTTGTATTAAAGAGATCTAAATTTTTCTAGAGCTTAACACTGTTCTCTTTCTCTTTTTAAAAAGCTTTCAAAGCAGACCCAGCTTATTTTTATATTATTTTATCAAACAGAACCGCTTACCTTTAAAGGACCAAAAGGTCAGTCCATTTTCTTGTCTTGCAATTTGGTGTCTCAGATATGATAATCCATTTCATTAAGGAGTTTTGCTTCCGACAAACCAAGAAATGTCATCTGGGCTGAAGCATCCATTGTAAGCAAACGGATGGTGCAGAGGATATACATATGCCAGTACTCCATCTGTAGCCAAGCTGCATCAATTCACTACCATAATATAAAACAGTGAGGTACAGTTGCCCAATATGCACATATTCAGACTCCAGTCTCAAGCTTGTGAGCTTCATTAAAAGGGGTCACACGTTTGTTAACATTAAGGCTCCTTTTAAATCGCATCAAGTTCTGTATGTACAATGGCAGCCACTATACTAAGATGCAACAAAGCCCTTCTGCATTTCCTCTAAATGTTAATAATAATGATGATAAACTGTGCGTGTTGCAGGTGTCCAGAGATACAGTATGAAAGGAACATTTCTGATTAGGTGAGTCACCATCACAATAAAACACTGCTACAGCAGTGTAAAGGTAAGGTTTGTTCCACAGTTAACATGCAGGAATGTACCCTCACGCGCAGCACACAAGGAGGTATCTAGTATGCTCTTTGAAATCCGACAGCAGAGCCACCGAATGTAGCACATGAAGGGAGCGGCCATATGTTGTCTCTTTAGCCTTCATTTATATTCTATTTGTGTCTCTGTGGGGCTACAGTTGAACCCTGCCCACTAGATCTGTCTACACATTTACATTTACTATGTTCTGGAATGAGATTCACGACCAGAAAACACCGAGTTGAGAAAAAACATGGCTGCAATTTAGACAACCTGAGTTTGATCAGTCAGTTTGCATATGGCGTCGTAGATATAACCAGACAAGTTTTAAAAGATGGCTTAGATGTTTAGCGTTAAACGGGACAAACGTGATGTGCATTGATGTCGGAGATGTTCCTTTCATGGATTAACCTCTGTGACAGTACAATCTGGGTGGGTTTTGTCTGATATTATCATTCATATTATCATCACCATTATTACTATCTCTCAGGCTGGGTTGCACCAACAAGGATTCATTTTTAAACAATTAAATCAGTGGTTTAACCTCTCCTTAAACCTCACTTGCGTTTGTACTCTAAACCTAGATTAAATTGTATCTTGTTGCACCAAAACTTCAAACTCCAAGTCAAAATATGATCCAGTATCAAGTATAAATTTAAAGTTTACCCTTGAAGCGGTTTTAACGCTTAAGATTTGAGTTTAATGATGCATCTCTCATTCTCATTAGAGGCTAGCTAGCAAAAAATGTAACGCTTTGTTAAATATCTAGGTCAGTAGCAAATAATATAATGTTTTTTAAGGAATTCAGAGCAGCCAAAACAGTTTCCCCTCCTTCTTTTATACTCCCTATATGAGCCTGCAGCACTTGAATTCATTTATTTAAAATATTTATTTTAATTTGGATAAGCAAGAATCTCCATGTTGATTAAACTCACTTACACTTAATTCTGGTTTAAATCAGTAAACTTGGATCTCTCAAACTGAGATTGGTTTATAATAGTGCAACAAAGTTCTGCTTAATTTCAAATCTGGACGAACCCATTTTAAACCTAGTTTTACTAAACTCTGATTAGAACTCATCTTCAATCAAATTAATCTTTGTTGGCGTAACCCCGTCTCAGTGTTCCCTTTTATTCCGATGTGTGTGGGCTCGTTGCTGATAAGAAAAACCATCATCACTCACATAAAACAGCTCCTATATATATATATATATATATGTATATATATATGCAACAAAATAAACCCAGCAAAAATCACATACAGAGCTGCGTTACAGTTGAAAACCTTGTTGATATGCCTTCATAATACTATCTCAGGTACATTTATCAGGAATAACTGGTTGCATGTCCAGTTTGCGCTCAATTGCAACAAACATTTTGGGTTCTCGCTTGATAAATGGTCTGTTACCCAAAAAGGTAATTTATTCAGTGTATGTTTTTCCTCAATTTCAAACCATTTTCAAACTAGCATATAAGAATCATCATCATGGCAGTAACACTATTTTTTTTTTTTTTACCTGAGAAAACTCATAATTTCAAGGCACCTTTGAATGAAACACAAACTCTTAAGTTTTGAAATAAACTCAACAGGGTTTTGCCAACCTATTGTTGAAATAATTTACGTTTTTTCTTTAGATAAACTTGAATCTTTGAGTTTTTATAAACAAAAAAAAGTATTTCAAAAATGTTCACAGTGAGCTGCTAGAAAATTAAATGGTTGCAATTGAAAATATTAAATTATTAACCACTATTCACTTTCAGCTCAATGAGTTAACTCAATAGTGTTTGAAATACAATTTTTGGGGGGTTTCTAAAACTCAAACATTCAAGTTTATCTAAAGAGGGAAAGGAAATTACCACAACAAAACATTATTAGTTGGTAAAACTTCTTCAAGACTTAAGAGTTGGAATTGGGCTCAAAACTCAAAAATCTATTTAAGTAAGATGCCTTGAAATGGAGTTTTCTCAACTTTTTCATTTTTACAGTGAAGCATAGCGAGGAATAAAGTGCCTTTGTTAAAGAATAAGATTATCTTGTTCTGTTAAAAACACTCATTTCTGCAAAACAAGCAGTGTCTGTGCAGCATGTACTGTATAGGAGAGTGACTAAAAGCCCGTCAGAGCATGTTAATAGAGCAGATGGCACCTATCATTAACAGGATGACTAATGGCTAAACCACAAACCATACATTCAATCCAGGTTTAGCACAGAGGCCTGCATAATGTCTCACTCTTTACTGATGTGGTTGCCATATTGACCAGCCACAACCCAATATATGATTGATTTATTTCACACGTAATGATACATGGCTAGACAACTGTACACATTATATCAAACTAACAAAAATAAAGAAATACATAGTTGAAACGCAAGAAGCGTAAATGGCATTTAACATATGAAAGTTACACTGTAAAAATGTGGATCTTACAATTGTCATACAACCAGACATTATTATTATTAATATACTGTACATTTCCATTCATTCCAATCATCCAAAGATGGATGTTTAATCCCTTCTTGAATGCTGTTGCAGTCAGATGTCTAATCATCCTTATGACAGCATTTTATGGCATGATTATGGTAACCATGAGCAAGGAGGTCATATCAAATTCCTGTCTAAAAGCAAATATCTGGCTACTGATCTGGTTCAAATAACACATTGTCAACACTTTATTTTACCCATACAGGTCTCTGCATTGGATCACCTTTCCGTGTTTGTGGAACATCGTTTTACCATTATTTGATGCTGGCATTTAAGTATCAGAATTGTCGATTCAAATACCAAGTAGCTGGCTTTTACAAAATACATAATACACTCTCAGAACACAAAAGTTTGTAATGATTATTACTGAAGCAACAGAAAAAAGTTTGTCAAACAGAGATCCGCGTTTACTGTTCTACAACCTAAATGGACTTTATGTCACAAAGCCAATTCAAAGATTCACAATGAGTGTTGCAATTGAGCCCTTATGTTTCTGAGAAGTAGCCAAACTTAAAACATGTATCATAACCAACCTCCACTAACACCGCCCCTGATTATTCACAAAGAAACAAACTATACCAGCTTATACATCCACCCCAAAATATCTCTGCATCGGAGTCTGCAATGATACATATTTAAATGAAAATATATTTATATAATTTGTGGATTTTTCACAGTAGTTTGTACTGCACTGTACCTTTTTGTCCATCTATTTATGCCTACATAATTGTCACCTTGAGGGAGTCTATTGAGTCACTCGAGAGAGAGTGTGGCTTGTGTTTTGTGTGGAAGAAAAATGTCTCTTGGATTTTGTTCTGTAATATCTCCGATCTTCAGTGTGGTGAGTGCTATGCATGTCTTTCATCTCTGCTGGCCAACAACGACTTGGGGACTGATTACTCTGAAAGGCTAGTTTTTCTCTATGAGAACACAGCTTGTAGAAACTGCAAAAAACATTTGCTTTGGCACAGATTTACATTGTAGCAATGTCCATTCCTTGATCTCCATGGCCATGATCGTTACTACAAACACAAGTGGCCCATTGTGGTAATCCTTGGCTCAGTACACTGTCACGGATAAGTCTATGTGTTTGTGTATTGCCGTGTCAGTCTATCCTCTCTCCTGGTGTAATGTCAATGCACTCTAGTGTCTAATCATTCCGCGCATAAACCCAACATCAATCCCCTCTCTGTCTCCGACTCTTGCTCACTCTCCCTCTATACTCTCGTTTTTGTTTTTAGATCTGAGTCTCTTGGACGTTTTCCTTCGAGCTCCCCTTGAAGAGAAGAGGCTCCATTTGGGGATTCTGGTTTTGGCCCATGAAACCCTTGATCGATCCATGTAAGCCCATGGTAGGCATGGGGAGCGACATCGGCAGCGGTGGGGACATAGAGCTGGGGTTGGTGTTGGTGCCATTGCCTGATGAGGAGAGCAAGTTAGATGTAGAGATTGGGACTGAGGTACAGGAGATGGGGATATCCTGGCCTTGCTGGTTCTTGCTGTTGAGGATCCCTCCTGGCCCCATTCCTTCGGAGCCAATACTAAGACCCATCACGTTGTTGTTGAAATGGTGGGTCTTGTAGTAATGGTTGAGGGTATCTGTACGGCCAATATTGGGAAGGTTGACTATCTCTGGATGATGTATCCTTAAGGTTCCTTCTCCACCAGCGCCAGAATTCATAGTCGACCCCCCTGAGATGCCACTCCCAGCCCCGGCTCCGATCTCGTCTTCTACATTGACAATCTCAATGGCTCTGGCAGGGCCATGGTGCTTGTGTAGCTGGTGTTGCTTCCGCAGCTTATAGAAGACCACCAACATTACAGCTGCCATAAAAGTAATGGCCACGAAGCAACCAATGATGATCTTAGTTGTTTTCATTACATCATCCAAGCCGGGAATGTTAGTTACATCCATTATGGACACAGTAACTGCATTTTCAGTTGCTCTGTTGGCTCGTGGAGACAGTGAGGAAAGAGAGGAGAGAGAAGGCGATGTAGTGATGTCAGGTCGGCCCTCTATCACCCCTTTCTGAGCAGTAGGATTAGGAACATCTATGAAGGTCTCGTTAATATACTGTCTTGCCGAGTTCTCCTCATCTCCTCTCACTGTCTCGACTGTTTCCACAGTGACAGTGGTGAAATAGCTGTAGCTGTTGCTGTTGTCTGAAGCAGACACATTGAGCACGGCGGTTGCAGTGGTGTTTCCAGCAGAATTGGTTACCATGCAAGTGTACTGCCCAGTGTCTTGCACGGTCACATTCGTGAAGTTCAGTGTTCCGTCATGAAGCACTGAGATCCTAACGCGGTATGATCCGTGGGTCATCAGTGTGCCATTTGGAGTGAACCAATTCACAGAGGTCATCGAGGTTCCAGTACGACATTTCAGCTCCGCAGCCATGCCCTCGGTGACATTGAGGTCAGTGGGTGGCTCAACGATCACCGGGGCATAGCAGGTAAAGTGGCTCTGGTCTAGTTCCCCAATGTACTTTCCCTTTAGACCTGGGGGCGCATGGCAGCGAGCACAACATGTGGTGTTGCTGGGAACCGTTTCTTTCAGCCACCAGCTCAGCCACAGTACATCACAGTTGCACACCCAAGGGTTGTGGTTGAGATGTACCCTCTCCAACTGGTGCAAAGGGGTGAAGAGGTCATGGGGCAGAGAATGCAGGGAATTGTGGGAGAGGTTGAGCTCCTCCAAGTTTTTGAGGTCATCGAAAGCATTGCGTTCAATAACTGACACTCTGGAGTGCATTAGCCACAGCTTGCGAAGTGACACCAGGCCCTGGAAAGATCCAGGCCTGACTATCCCCAGCTGGTTCCCCGACAGCTCCAACTCCTCTAGTCGCACCAGCGGGGTAAGGTTAGGGATGTCCTTCAAGCCACACATGCCAAGATTCAAGAAGCGCAAGTTGACCAGACCTTCAAAGGCTGCCTCTGAGATGAAATCCAGCTTCCTGAGTTCCCCTAGATCGAGACGGCGTAAAGAGGGAACACGATGAAAGGCAAATGCCGGCAGTGTCTCAATGGGGTTGTTTCGTAGCCATAGTTCCCTTAGCTTGCTGAGGTACTCGAAGGCTTGCGACGGCACCACTGTGAGACGGTTGTCAAAAAGCTCCAGTGTGTTGAGGTTGGGAAGGCCATTGAAAGCTCCCACCTCGATTTGCCGGATGTGGTTCTTGGAGAGCTGGAGGATTTCCAAATGCCGCAGGTGCTTAAATGTGTCAGACTTGATCACCTGGTGTGGAAACAAAAACATGGAGGCATGTTGTAGCAACATCAGAATTACTGCTGTCAAAATATGTTAATTCAGTCTGAATGTATGGTCTGTTGAAGCCATATTTACCTGAATTGTGTTCTCTTGTAGATTGAGGTATCTTGTGTTCTCTGAAATACTGTCTGGGACTTGATCTAAACTCTTCCTCGTACAGATGACGCGGCTCGCCTGATTGGAGCAGGTACAGAGGGTGGGGCAAGGGGGTGCTGCCTCTGTCAGCTGAGGTCCATGGTTGTGAAACCACAACAAAAGCTGGACCAACCAGAGGAGGGGGGAAGGGGTACAGGGGCTGGTCACCATGACAACACGCATGGCAACTGAGTCATGACCCACCCCTATTGCTATGATGTTGACAAGTCACCTCCAAACAGGGGAATTTAAGTGCTTATCTTGATGTTCATGTTGTCTGCTCTGATTCTGTTTCTTCTCCTTTAAGCAGTCACTTCAAAAAATGAGCGGATAAAGTGTAATGATATGTCAAAGGCTCTGTTTATCATTAATAGGCTCTTATTTTACTTTGCTCAAGCTTCTTTGCCTATCAAACACCTTGTTCTTTTCAACATATCCTTTTAGGGGAACCCTGTATTTTTTGTTCCCATGACAATTATTAGAACAGAAATCAAATTTGGGGGAGGATTTGCTCTTGAAAGTGTCGTCTCTGTAGAGGCTTCTCACTGTAGGGGGAAGAGAGAGAAAAAGAGACAGAGGAAGGAGGTCAAGTAAGTGCACAGTGCAGTAGCTTTAAAACATTACCCAAGCACATACATGCATATTTTCCCAGGACTGTATTTACATCTCAAAATACTGTATTACAGCGCCGAGTCGCCAGAGTGTGTGACGAGCTGGGTCAGGGCTTTCTTTTCTAAAGAGGTGGCTCTCAAATTATGGCCTGTAGTCTAACTGGTGAGTCAGCTGCCATTTTCTTCATAGGTTGAACTTAACATCTGGGTCATGGTCTGAAATGGCCACAAAATTCTAAAACGTCAAGCTGGGTCACAAATGCTGCAGCAGACCCATTAGGATGACAGTCTCGACATCCACTTTATGATGCTGGTATGCTTCTTGTCACATACAGGAGCAGAATATCACATTCTAAGGAATGCAAGGTTTGCAACTGTGAGCGGACTCATCTAGACCTAAGGTTAATGCAGAGATTCATGCAGTCCATCATGAGGCAGCAGCAGTAATTTAGCAATTAAGATACGAAGGAATGATTATTGACTCCTGAAATTTTACTGCATTGCACATGCTGTGTACAATAAGCAACGCACACTCAGACAAGATCTCCAACCACTAAAGTTGATGAACCAAATATGAAAATGGCGACAATATTACAAGCAAAGAAAAAGAGATGGTGCTTTTATTGCTTTAGTATGCATAAATGTGTATTTGTTTGCCTTTGGTTAAGAGATTGTCACTTCCTGAAGCAGAAATGACTGCAAGCATCAGCAGACTCACTAAATTTAGAAAAGGTTGGACTGTTTCTCTTATAATGATTAGACCAAATAGAAAGTGTTCATTGTTTTCTCAAGCACGTTATGCTCGACACTATGACTCTGGCAGTCACAAGCCTGTGCTGTCTGTTGAAAACAAGCAAGATCTTTGTTTCTTGTCACTTGTATGAGCACTGTGACGCCATCATGGATATTTTATACAAGATCACTGTTGGATACATATTCCACATATGTTTACTGTCTAATAAATGTGTTATTTTTTAAAAGGTTTCATGGCAGTCCTTAGCATCTCCTCTCCTATGCAGCGACGATGCATGCGCTCCTAGAAACACGGTTGCTGTGGCAACCTGCTCACTCACCATCTTGTGTTTTTACTGTCCAGTGCCCTATTCCACATTACTGTGTTTAGCTGAGCTTGATGAACATTTGCTGTTCAAAACTGATCAGCAGCACATTTATGGTCTAAATTAACAAATATTTGACTTAAAGCTTAATGTTTATTCCTTTTACAGCATTTGATGTTAAAATCAACAGTCTTTCAGTCAGTAGATGCCTTTATGTAGAAGAACAAACACTAAACATTGAAAATCTAGTTTTGTATATGAAAATATATGTTGCAGGGAAACCTGAGAAAGCCCATAGTTGAACATTGGCCTTTGATATCACAATAGAGGGAACAAATTTGCCATGAATCTTAGTATCTACAAGGTCTGAGGATTAGGTCAACATCAGTCTTTATTAAAAACATAGCTCTAAGAACTCTTAAAGCAGCTATTAAGAAAGCTCATGAGGGAGTGCATGCTAAAAATAGACTTTTTCAGATGCTCTGCACATCCCACAGACTCCCTCTCCCTAACACACACACATATACACAGATATTCACACATCCATATCCACTACCGTCCCAACTGTAACCGCCACAGAGAAATAACAACAACACATTATGCATCTCTAATAGGAAAATGTAGGTTTATGAATACAAATGCTAAATGTTATTGTATGCAGGCCCTTTGCAGCACTCCTCATTATGGTGTTCTTTACACTGCTGTATCTTTCTCATCCCCATCCAGCAGGTAATTATGCATTTCAATAATTTGACTGAAAAATTCATTGTCGGTCCCAGACGTCAGAATTGTGTCTGATCCAGATTGGTGGTTTGATAGTTACAGTGATTAACTCAACAGAAAATGATTCATGAAAGCATCAAAACACCACATCATAAATATGCAACTGGTCAAATAATAGATACCAGTATTTCATGCAGTGTTTCATACACTGGAACTTCATTATAAACACTTTTAGGGTTCCTTTTTCTTGTGAATGGGGCTGACTTCAAATTATTAGCTGGTGAATATGATTTGAAGAATCAGGAGAATTTCTCCTGCTACTGCCACCATTTTTGAAATGCAAATATGGGTAATGGAAAAGTTTGTTTTCTACAAATGTAAGACATGCTCATGCTCAGTTCAGTTCAGCAAAATATGGGTTTAAAAGACAGGAAAAATGCAGAATGCCCTTTATAAGTACTTCGTTGCATCTAGAGCTGCAACAATTGGTCAATTAATTGACTAGTTGTCAACTATTAAATGAATCACCAACTATTTTTATAATCAGCTCATTGTTTTGAGTTTTTTAAGAGAGAAATGTCCAATTTCTCTGATTTCAGCTCCTCAAATGTGAATATTTTCTGGTTTCTTTAGTACAGTAAATGTAATATATTTGGATTGTGGACAAAACGAGACAATTGAGGACATCACCTTGGGCTTTGGGTAAACGGTAATCGTCATTTTCCACCATTTTCAGGACCAAACAACTAATAGATTGTCTGAGAAAATGATCGACAAATTAATCGATAATGAAAACAATTATGAGTTACAGTCCTAATTGCGTCGTTACAGGAAAGATGCCTTTCCCAACAGACAAAGCCCTCTGTCAGCTGTCAAAAATAAGTTGTTTGGTATATTTTTTTTCTTATCAAAATGTCACCAAGCTACATTTTGTCTTTGCACTAAGATGGCAAAAGTCATTAGGAAGAGACAGCCCATGTAAAACACCACACAGGGAGAAATTGTATTAAGGGAGAGACCTTGAATCTGAGAGCAGGACGCCTGTTGCCTTGACCTCCCATCTTCAAGTTCTCCACCACATGAGAGCACAAGAACAACAGCGTACACCGATGATGCTCTTTTTTTTCTTCTAGAATATTACACCTTGACTCATCTGAGGGCCAATTCCTTCGCCAGCAGCCTTCAGCTCTCATCCTTGTGCAAAATGTGTTTTCTTTAGGGTTTATGACACGGTTCAAAAACCGGCTGCACTGCATTTTTTCTAACCAATTTCACTCTCAGGTATTTCTTCTGTCTTGATCTTAGCCGTTTTTCCATGTCAAGAGCAGATTGCAACCATGTAGATATTGATTATTCGATCAGGCCTGAGAAAGCGCTCAGTCGTGAAAAGACAAATTAGCTGCAAGCTGCTGACCAATTGCTACAAACCAATCACATCATCGTAAGCGCCTGATTGTATCAATGCCCCTGCTCTCCACAACAGAGTCATTAAGGTTTATGAAGAGGCAAAAATCGTGGCGTTGTTTTCAATAAACACTGAGGTGCTCTCTGGGCTGTGGGATTGTTTCCTGTGTGTGCCTACACAAGGCCCCAATTAGACCTCATGTATTTACAGATGGTCCAGAGATGAACACAAAGCGACACAGGTGCAGCAGGGCCAACATCATCTGCTGTAACTATGACAACACTAGATTGATTCAGGACGTGGGAATCAGGGTAGGATGGGACGCATTTCACCACAAGCAGAGATTTAGGGAGAGAAAATGTAGGTTTATGCCAAATATTTTCTCAACTTTCAACTAATGACAATTGTATTTTTATGTTTTTCTCATATAAAGTCATGGAAAAAAAGCGAAAAAAGGCATATTCTGACAATTTCTCCTGCAGTCGCAACCTCTAATCTGCAATCTCCCCTCATCATATAGCCTCTAGCATAATATCTCCTACAATTCAACAGAATGGCCTTATTCATCTATGCAGCTGCGCTCACTACGGCGCACCTTCTCGGGAACGCAATTGAAATTCTGAATAGGCCTAATTCTGCACATGCTGCATTACAAAATGGCTTGCATCCATTCTCTCTTCAGGGTAATGACAACATGACTGCACCCAAAAATAATCCATATAGGCTCTGTATTTTTTCTTGTTAAATAAACATGTGAGGACATGTGAAACGCACAGGCTTACATAAGGAACCGTGTTATTTTAACACAACAGCTTTAATTCAACTGACATCGACTGTATCTTTTGCTGATATTAATTATTCACTTCAATTATTGTGCATCTGTGCAATATTTGCACGTTATATCACTCAATCTTCATCATCCTGTGAGTGGCTTTTACCATCCATGCAGATTAGGTAACAAATGCAATAATTACGCCGGCCATTTCAGTCTCTTCTACCTGTACATCCAAATATACACGTACCTTAATGTTTCGAGCGTCTGCGGCGTGAGGTCGATGTTTTCTCTCCCCTTCGTCCCCCTTTTCTCCCGATCGTCAGTTTTTTCCAATCTCTCCTTTTTCTTCTTCTCCCCCTAAATTGATTCGCTTGTTTCCACGGCTGTGAGCTGGCTCTTGTTCTTCTTGTAGGCTATTCCGCAGCGCCAACGCAACGCGGGGGGCTACAGTGATGGCAGGTTAAAGATGAACACAATCCACACACATACACACGGAGGGGAGGAAGGAAAAAAACACAGAGATCAGATTAAGGGGTCGTTGGAGAAAATGATGTTAGTATTATCACATTTAGGAGCGAGGTCTGGGACGAGTGCATCCATGCGCCTTATCATCCTTGGAGAGGAACGCAGGCAGCAAACGCGACGGCGCCCGGTGGGCAGAGCATTTTGCGTCCAGCATAAGCGGCTCTTTACGCACATTCCGTATGTTTCAGCCTGAATCCCACTAAGGCAGCATTAGAAGAATAGAAGAAGGAGCTACTTATGGATGTACCTGCGCTCTTTAGATGATTTAAACGTTTAATCTTCACATCTAGTGCTGAATGCTGCAAGATTCATTTATCTATTGGGTTGGTTTTAGTCTGCAGGTTTGGTTTAAGATCCCCGGTGCAGCATACGTAAGATCTATGCATGTAATGAGTATGTAGTCATATTTATTAATATGACTCAGCAGCACTGACTGAAAAGCAGAATAAATTAAGTCAGTGTGTTTCTCTCATTTCTGGGAAATTTCAAGCATTTTAAGTCAGTTTTCCGTCAGACACCTGTTCACTGTTGAACCAACAGTCCAAAACGTGTGCAGTAAGAAACATTTCTGCTCTGTTGAGCCTTAAAGAGTTTTGTAGGCCTACTAATGTCCATATTCATAATGAATGTGCAGAGCTAGCACATGCGTTTTAGTAATGGCCAGCTAAGATTAAATCTAGCAAACTAATGAGCTCTGTTTTCTGCAGTCTTTGCATATGAGTTTTTTTTTTTTTCCTACTCAAAGCAGTTCTCAGAGGTGGATTTAAAGCTGTACATAAGGAAGCCACCACCAACACTATTATTTGCTATCAGCATCCAGATTCAGAGAGCAAACACTCTGCAGCCCTGTGAGGTTTGCGCACTATGAAATCCAAACCTTAAAGGGGAAATTCGGCACTTTTCATGTGGATGTTCAGTCTGTGTTGATGGTAAATGTGAAAAAAAAAAAATCCTCCTCTGCACAACTCCAAGTTTCTCAGTTCTAGTTTAGACGACAGTTTAGACGACACGCTCCAACATGTGCTTTTACAGCAAGAACAACCAATCAGCAGTTTACTACTCAGATGGCCACTATTCAGCTTATGCACAGTGTCTCACAAACTCTTTAGTACTTCACTTCAGTTCAGAGAGCTTCACAATTTGCCAGTCAACATAACAGCGTACGGCAACCGTCAACAGCCGAAATCATTCACTTTGGCACTAGAAGGAACATTCAAACATCAGATTTAAACTGTATCGTAATTTATTTCTACCGAGATATTTAGCTTGTGGACTTTGAAAAACGCCTTTCTTTTCTCTCCCCAGCACTCACACTCAGAGAGACTTTGGCGTCTCGCCAGCACCACAGCTTCACACACACACACACACACTCACCAGGAAAAAATATATACAGGTATATATTATATAATATTACACAGCACTTTCAACAATATACATCAATGTACAGCAGTATACAGTACTCCACACAGATACACAACTCAGTCGCTCAGCTGGCATCATTCACACTTATGCTTTCACTCTTGTTATTTTCTAATTATTGCTGTTATTTTGATATTATTTTAAGTCAATTTGTTGCTTCAACTTTGTCTCGTATTTTAGACAATTTATGATTCTCAGAGCACTTTTACTTTACTTTGCTCATTTTTACTTTTGTTAGTGCAACTTAATTGAGTGCTTGAAATAATGTTTTCAACCTTGTTCATACACTGCTTTTGATAAAGTTTTGTTCTCAATAGTTTGTTTTTTACACTACGTCCTACTTTTCTAGCATTTTGTTGTGTGTTTAGATTTATCAGTTGCTTCTATATTATGCCTGTTTTTCGACTTCAGATTTTCAGAGTCTGCATCCCAACACAGGGAAACTGCTTTATTGCACTTTTATCCTGCATTTGTTTGGTGTGTCACTCCTTATCTAGTGAATTGCTTCACATATAGATCTTTAGATAAGTCTTTCTACCCTTTAGAAGCATTTCTGAGCTCATGGAAGAGCTAACTAGTGGGTTTTTAGACCTAATTTAAGCAAACAAGTTGCAAGTTGCATTTACAAACGCCTTAAGCTAGCTCTTTGAGCACTCTTTCTGCAGTCCCTTGCCTATTCTCGCAGGGCCCCTTCTGGGTCAACTTAAAGAAACCCTCAGGTCGGGAGTCTCTTTACTTCACTTCTAGGCCTGTCCTAGAATGCTTGGAGGCTCTGTGCCTTGGACTCTTCCCCTGAGAGTCCACTACTGAGAGGCTCAGTGACTCGGACTAAAAGTTGACAGGTTTTTAGTCTCATGCAATTACTCAAACGCACAAGTTCCTTTTTGTCTCCTAATCAGTCTGCAGATAACTTCAAGGTTCATTTTGGAGAAATTTAGACAGTACTTGCTGCACTAAGGACTAGCCAAACTGCACATATATCAAATTAGAGCGATAAAGATTTCCTACCTTGTGTTTTTTTCAGTCAGTGTGACAATATCGTCCTGTCCCGGTGCAGCAAGCCAACACCCGGTTTTCCAACCAAACTCCTTTTTTCGTGACACGAATTATGTGGTGGCAATTGAGAGCGAGACAGCGTCAGGAACTTAGTGCATAAGAGGAGCATTTTATTTGACAAAAGCTTGAGCAAAGATGCGTGACCTTTTATAAAGTCTAATCTGTGTGTTTGTGTGCATGTTCATGTATGTGTGTGTGTGTGTCCTTGATTCAACCCAGATGTTTCCTCAACTGGTCATTTCCGAGAACCCCGTCCCGATTGTTTTGGTGTTCTCAAGAGCATTGCACCACAGCCTGTTGAAGTCAGCAGCCTCTTAGGGTCACAGAATGTTCATGGCTATGCATGGTTATGTGAGTTAATGTCAAATACAAAGAGTTCCATTGTTACAACCTACAACTACTACTGGGATAAGTTGTAAAACTATCTGGGGATAGATGCAACAATAAGAGGCAATTTGCTCCAATTTAGGAAAGAACTTTATTGCAGAATAAAGAATTAACAGTTTTGAATAAAGTGAACAATTTAGAATGGCAAAAAAACTAAATTTGCATGTGTGGACTGTATTCCTGAATGTGCTTCTGTCACATAAGGGTTCAATCACTGTCACGGCTGTGGCAAATGTGGACGGCTGCCCCTCGGGTGCAGAACTGATAATGTACACACTTGAGTCACAAGTCATGAAGACTTGGCCTTGAGTTTGCAAAGTGTTCCAGAAATTGTCATCATTTTAATGAACTGTAACAACTGCCCCCACCGCAAGCAGCCATCACATAGCAAACAGTATTAGCACATGGACTTGAGGTATGAATGCAAAGCATCAAATTAGACTACTACTTACTGTAAGCTTATGTAAGTCAAACCATTGTATCTATAATACAATGAATTCTATCCAAAAAATAATCTTTAATGTAATTAAAATGTAATTTCTTGCCAGGTTTTTGGTCATAAAATCCACAATGCAATTGCTCACAGAGACACCCCACTTCTTCTGTGAGCCTAGCATGCTATTTTAGCCACTTAAAAAGGATGCACCTAAAAAATTCTGAGTGTACACTTAATTTAGAATATTTCCACCACTTTACTTTGCCGTCACACAGCCTTTTCTGATGGCAAACTGTTGTTATATGAGCCAAATATCGCTCTCTCCAAACCAACCAAATTCCACTGGCAAAACCAGTCATTTCACCTTGCAGAACATAGGAATTACTGGTCCACCGCTGCCTCAATCTGTTAGTTTGTGTTATTGTGTGACTTTGGTGTTTTTAAAGGTTAGCTTGGATTCACCCAAGTCACACAATAACACAAACAAACCAACCGATCAAGGCAGCGGCAGATCAACAACTCCCTTGTTCTGTGAGGTGAAATGACTGATTTTGCCTATGGAATTTGGGTGGCTTGGAGACAGCAATATTTGGCTTATATAACAGCTGTTAGCCACCAGAAAAGGCTGTCTGACAGCAAAATAAAGTGCTGAAAATATTCTAAATATAGTGTACACTTAAACTGATATTGACTTTTTTAGGTGAACCTTTCAGAGGATAAAATACCTTTTGTCCAGCCTTATTCTGAACACTGAAATTACACAGTATGCAGTATTACGTGAGCATATTTAGTGGGTTTAGTTTGCTACTAGTGGGCTGCTGCGTGTTTTAATTAGTAAATTGAAAAGAATGTCAGCAAGTTATTAGCCAATAAAGATGCTTTAGCCAGTAAGGCGATGTCAGTCTTTCTCTCTAAGTGGCCTCCCCGTATTGATCTGTGTCATGCGTGTGTCCACATGTGTCAAGTGCTTTAGCTCGTATCATCATCATCCCCTCCGCAAGGTGGGTAGCTTTTATTCCTGGTCAAAATTTGTGCAGAAGAAGAAGAAGAAGAGCAGCGCCCTTTGTAGCTTTGCATCCACAACCAAAGGCTCGTTTGTAGGGAAAAATAAATCTCGGCGCATCTTTGCTCTGTCTCAGCTCACACTAAAGGTCAGAGGACAGAGAAGGCCAGTTATGCTTCAGAAAGACCCCCGAGATATATACTCTCCCTCCATCCCTCGCTCCTCCTCCTCCCCTCTCCGTGAATGCCGTAGTGAGCATTGTTCACGACCACTAGCTTTTGCTGAAAGCTGCACAGCAATGAGGTCTCTGTGCCTTTTGCCTCTCTCTTCCTCTCCCCTCCCCCTCCTCTGCCTCTCTCCCTCCCACCCATCTACCTCTCTCCCCTTCCCTCTCTTTCTCCCTCTATCTCGCTCCCTCTATTAAATTTCCAGTCACACAGTGGTGCAGAGGATATTCCTCCTTTCCCTCTTTCTCCCTCTTCCCTCATTCCCTATCACTCATGCTGAAATCTTAGCCCACATCCAGTCTGTCGCCGCCGCGACCCTGGCCGCCTTTTTTGCTGCCACTCTCGTCGTCATTGTCTCCTCTCCTCTCTGTACATCTTTTTGCCTTCCAACCCCCGCGCCATTTAAAATGATTCCATGCCGCCCATGCCAAACCCACCCTCTCTTTCCTTCCTTCCCCCTCTTTTTCCACTCTATGTCCTCACTGTGTCATTGCACATTGAATCTGATATCCCCCTTATGCATGTATGGGAGAGCTGTGTGTGTGTGTGTGTGTGTGTGTGTGTGTGTGTGTGTGTGTGTGTGTGTGTGTGTGTGTGTGTGTGTGTGTGTGCAGGCACCCTTGAGCGTGTGTGTGTGTGGGAGCGATGGAGTGGAGGGAGGGAGAGGGAGAGGGACATGCATTTGTGCACAGTAAATGAACAAACACTCATCGCTGTATTGCTTGTGTCATCAGTACAGGAAGGCTCTCGGAGTAGAAAATACAGCGGAGGGAGCTAATCCTACTATCCAGAAGACGAGTGCATGGCATTTCCAATACAACCCAAACCCCATAAACTCTTAATGCTGTGTTAGGAGCCACAGGGGAGGAGAAGGGGGAGGGCGAGGAGGATTTGGCAGCAACATGCTAGTGCCAAGACATATGTGGCATGCTGATAGCACTAGAGAGGTGCAGCTCACACTGTGAAGAAGCTTTGGAGGGGGTGCTGATACACATCCATCACTTCCCTCCATCGTTTCGGGTTGCTAGCTACAGGCCTCACCGCTCTGGAAGAAAGTGGGTGGTGGAGTAATTGCGCGCAGTTCAAAGTGAAGATTAAGAATGTGGATAATTTTTTGAAGCAGTAGCGTTGATGTTAGATTCGGGTTGAGGAGCATTAGTGATCCGTTTAATGGCCCCAAGCGTCCAATTGGGATTGTGAACAAAGTGATATTTTTCGGCGGTTATTTTTAGAAAATGTAACAGAAAAAAGTTGGATTGGTGCTCATTGCCATCTGTGCAAGAGAATAAGAGAGATACAAGGGAGAGTTTCGAGTTATTCATGGTGACATCCCTGTGTATGTGTGTGTGAGTGTGTGCGTGTGTGTTAGAGAGACAGAGAGAGAGAGAGAGGGAGAGAAAATAGAGAGAAAAATCCTAGTGTCACAGTATCTTAGCAACTGCCTCCATCTCCTTGGAGACAAGAACTGACATCATTTCCTGTCTGTGAGAACTCACTTTTGGTTTGTACACAGTGTGTTTGTGCGTATGAGTGTGAGGGCATGTGTGTGCGTCTGTTTGTTTGCGTGTTGGCGTGTGTCCATGTTCATATGCAGATGTGGGCCTGCAGTATGTGCACCGATGCAAACAGGATGTAATCTAGTGTTTTTCAGGCGGGGTGTGTTCAAGAACGTCACTCGATCTAAAGTCAACAAGAAGACTCAAAAAATAATTTTCTGTAATAAGAATTTGACTGGTATGGATTTCTACTTAAAAATACTTTTTTGTTTATTTTTGGTATTATTTTAGAAAAATAGGATTTTAAATTACGCTGTGAAATTGTCATATCAAGACCAATACTGATAAAAATTGTATTTTTTTAAAAACCCTTTTCTTTCAGTTAAAAGTGAGGTCCATAAACATAGTTCGTACCTTGAACTAGAACAGGTTTTGCTGTATAGACATAATGTCACTCAGGTGGAAAATTTGTATTTGTTTATTTGCTGTCCACTTGTACTTTCACAGCCAAGATTCTGACTTTGCAACATCAACTTTGACAGTAATTGAGTGTCTTAAGAGTCTGATGTCCATGTAGGCCTACCAAGCAGCCTCTGGGCCTCAGTGTAGGGAAAATGTCATCTTCAACTGCCATCTTGTGGGCAGTGGAGTGAACAGCAGTCAGAAATAAAATGTTTCTCAGCTGTATAAGTCAGTTATTCCAAGTTATAGACGATACGTTTTCAGCTTCAATAGGTCACGCTAGTTGTATTGTAGCACTGTCAGTTTGACCAGATAGAAAAATGCTGAGGTGGTATCATAAATATTTCTTTTTTTGTCTCTGTGAGCAACATTGTAGTTTTTACAACCAAAAAAGCTCAGGTGGGAAAGTAAAAGAAGTTTCATTAAGGTTTTTTTTTCTTTCTTAGCATTCATTGAATTTTAGATACAAGAGTGTGATTTACACCAACCTTATTTAGTAGTTTCTCTAGTTTAAAAATAAAATAAAATAAAATATTCAGCACAGCTCATTTCAAGCTGCCCATTTTTTATAGAAAACACATCAATGTGTGGAAACAAGCAGCACTCTCATTTCCATTTCTTTAATTACTTATTAATTACTTTAATTTGATGCTTTACATTCATGCTACCTTCAGGCCCACATGCTAATGACGTTAGCACAGTAGTGGACAGTAATGGATGCTTGGGGTGGGGACAGTTGTGACAGGTCATTAAAATGATGATCATTTCTGCATCGCATGGATAGGACACTTTCCAAACTCGAGGCAAAAATAAGTGTGGGTCAAGTGTGTGCATTGTCAGCTGTGGGCTCACAAATTCGCCCCCCGCCGCAGGGGCAGCCATCTACATTTCCCACAACTGTGACAGTGTCTGAACCCTTTCGTGACACATGCACATTCAGGAATACAGTCCACACACAGACTAAATTGTTCACTTTATATATATTATTATATCAAGTTCTTTCATAAATTGGATAGTGTGAGTCTTAAACTCAGCAAATCACTTCTCATTGTTACATCTTTCCCCAGTTACGGTTACAATTCACCCCAGTGGTGGGGTATGTTGTAACAACAGAACTCTTTGCATTTTTATTTGACATTAACTCAAATATTCTGCAATTGCGTAGTAGACTTCCAATTAGGTTTTACTTGTAGTACTTGTAGTGTTACTACCATCCCCGACCTTCCCCTAACCATCAGATGTTTGTTTGAATCCTATGCTACAAAGTTGAAAGAGATCAGCCCCAAATTACATCAATGCCACCAGGCTCATTCTGGTAAGTTTGTTGGAAAATTCAACACAGACTTGACGAATGTGGGAGGAAGATCATATTGGCAGCACTTTTTGGCCACTCGAGCTATAGGAAGGAATGAACTGGCCAGTGGGAATAAGACATAAAATTATGATGCATTGCATATTATGCACTGGGGATTTAATTTGTTTATATAAGAATAATATTCTTTAAGCGACTATTCTCTAAAGACAGAAGTCTTTTTCTCTCCACAGAGTTAGCCAGCTCTCTAGGGCGCCACAGTAGTTATGAAATTAACATGAACCTCCAAACTGCCTGGAAGGCCAAAGCCAGCGCAACATGTAACAGTGTGCACTGCAAACAAAGTTAAAACGGGGATGTGACACAGAGGTGTATCCATAGCATATTAACCTTCTCAAGCCATAACATGGGCCTGGAATTAGAAAAATGCCACATGAATGTTTGGCTGAAAGCACTTTGAGTTTACTTGAAGGAGTAGTTCAACATTCTGGGAAATTTTTCTTTTGCTTTCTAGCTGAGAGCTGGATGAGAAGATTGGTACCACTCTCATATATCTCTACGTTAATTAGAAGCTACCGGCAGTAGCTGGTTAGCTTAGCACAAGAACTGGTAACAGGGGGAAAGAGCTAGTGCTTTGTCCCCATGGGGTTTCCAGGCAACCAGTTCAGTCAACACTAGTAAAATCGACTCATGAATGACTCTTTTGGTTCTGTACTTATCGGACTTACAAGCCGCCAGTGGTGATGCAGTGATTTCTATCACTTAGTTTAAGTCGTACACTTGTTCTTTGGCTCAGTGGGTGTGTGTGGAACAAACATTAAGATGGACGTTAACCTGGCTCTTATGCAGATCTCACATGCACCATACAGATTTCTGATTCACTTTAGTTGCAAATTGAGCTAACTCGTTCCCTCCTTCGTTTAAGAATGAGCATCACAACCAAGACATTTTTTTTAATGGATTACACAAACATGATCTAACGTGTTAATTGGTGAGCTTATGCATTCTGTTATTTTTGAACAGAGGCAGGTTAGCTGTTTCCCCCAGTTTCTAGTCTTTGTGCTACGCCAGGCAACTGGTGGCCCTTGCTTCTAATTTAGCAAACAGATGTTAGATTGTTGTGACGCTTCTCCTCTGACTCTTGGAAAGAAAGTTAAAAGAGGCATTTCCCAAAATGTCAAACTACTCCTTAAAGAAACAGATGACTTCTCGATACTGAAGATGCTTCTCAGTATTTGCCCTGAAAGTGTTTACTGGCATACAAAAACTGCTTTCACATAGAAACTAAGCTGGATCCAAATGCATTTGATAAGGTATTTTGTTTTGCAGATACACTGAGCAGTAAAATGTGGCCAATCTTGTGTTTACCAACTACAGAAACAGAAAAGTAAGACAAGAAAATTAAAAGGCCTCATTATCAAAGACCAGCTTTAAGAGCAACAAGATGTTCCATAGGAAGAACAGCTCTCAGGGCTGATGTTACACAAAGTATATTACACTGGCCACAACATATACAAGGCATCATAATCTCACAGTGTACGTCAGTACAACTTATAATGTGATTGTAAAATGCTAAAGATGCAGAATGACAAAAATGGCCGAGAGAGGAGACCTTGCCAAAAAAAAAAACTGGGTCAATACATGAAAGAATTAACCTTGTACTGTACTCGAGGAGTACTATTCCAGGCTCATATACATCAACAAAGTCAGCAAGAGTCAGACCATCATGCATATCAGCATACGATTTACAAGATATCCCAGGGGAATCTGTGTCCAACATGGTGCCAAGCTGATGCTTCAGCAGAATTTGCATATTTCAGCAAAGCACACAACTTCATCATTAAAGTACCCTCAATCAAATGGAGGTAAAGGCAGCAAAGTCACTGCTGCAAAACCCAAAGGCAGACCACAACGGCATACAATGTTAACAGTGTCATTGTGGACATGTTAGCATGCTGACACGTAGCATTTAGCTCAAAGAATCACTATGCATAAGTCCAGTCTCACTTACTCTTAGTTTCATTAGCCCTGTTCTCTTGAAAGCATTGGTGACACTTTATTTGAAGGGGTGTGCATAAGACTGTCGATACACTGTCATAACCATGTTGTAACATGAAGGAGGTTTTATAAATGCTTAAGACTACTGTCATTAAGTGTCTGTGAGGGAGCTGGACAGCATCCCCCTCACTAAGGTGAACAAAACAATTCACAGATGCATATTGACTGTAAAGTTTGACAACATGGCCTAATACAGGAAGTTTGTTTTTGTTTTGATGTCTTTTATTTTGAAACCCTTACTAACCCCTGTCTCTCCGAGGTCTACTTCCGGGGGTGTGTTTTCATGGAGTGCACACATGAGAATGCAGCCACAGGACTC
>JAJHUR010134580.1:0-13035 GCA_027495735.1 Lutjanus campechanus
AAAAAAAAAAAAACGAATTGCAGAAACACAAAACTTGTGCAACGAAACTTCCAACTTCGTTCGACATTTGAAGTTATACAAAGAATGATAAGTCAAGGCTCTGGTGTTAAAATGGCGTAATATTTGGTAAAGAGCTCATCATGACTTGTTTAGGTCTTGACACTCTGTGTTTAGGAATTGAACTTTCCAGTGTTGATTTGGGACTTGAGCGGAAAGACTTGAGACTTGCCAAACAATAACCTGGCCACCATCTTGTTTTCTTTTTGTTTTGTTTTTTTTTTTGTTTTTTTGTTGCCACCATTTTTAAGGAGGAGGGGCGGATTACTTTGGTGGATGCCAAAGTAATCAGTCATATTGGCAGAACAAGAAGAGAAAAAACACAATATTCATGGCAAATTAGCAACTACAATATCTGCACACATGTAGTCTTTGAGGTTTTGAAAAGGAATTTGGAACAAGAATGTGCACACATGTACAATCTTCCAGCCTATACCAGATAAGTTTAATGACCCCGCCCCTCCCAGGTGATTTATATTTGTGTGTCAGCTCACCTTCTTCTCATCTGGACCCAATCACGCCATCATAAACCACAGCGGGTACGGAGGCCCAGAAGAATCAATGTGCCTATCACCTGTTTGCCTCAAGGTTGACTGTCACATGAATTATATGTCACAGTTTTCCCTCCCACATTTTATATCCGGTACTTGTAAACATGCCCAGGAAGCAGGGCGCCTGTGGGATGACAAGCTAAGATGCAAAAACCAGTTTCTTAATTTAAAAATAATTAAAGAGTTTTCTCCACTTGACTTGTAGGCCTGAGGATTTTACACAGCAGCAAAATACCTTGTTAATAAAACCGAGTGAAACATCTTCTCTCCGATGAAATTGCAGCACCAATACTTCAGAGTTGTGTTCTAATTAATAATAGTGTTTGTGTAGCAGTTTTGTAAAAGTTGCAAAGCGTGAATTTAGTTACAGAGCAGTCAGCTCTAATAAAAGGACTAACAAGATAATTAATGAAGGCTTGCTCTGCTGACTGTTAGCAGTCTTTAAAAATGCTGTCAGCTAAACGCCTCACATGTAAGCTGCGGAACAGCTTTCTGCCCCCTCCGCGGGCTCCATTCCTGTTTTTGCCCCTCCGCCATCAATCAGCTTATTAGCAGCCTTTGCTCTCGTTCTCTCGTTCTCTCCGTCGTTCTTTCTCGCCGCAGCTCTGTGATCTGACCACCGGAGTCTCTGAGGCTTCTTATGATTATCATGGTCAGAATGAGACGCCGAGGCCCTGAAAAGGGAGTCCAGGATGGAGGCTCAGACCTTAATGCATCCCAGCAGTGGAGCTCAGTCCCACAGTCCCAATCTAACATTTCTGATTGGTTCCCCCCATCCATCAAATTGGCAATCTAGGAGTAATGATGAGTTTTGTTTAGTGTGTACCTGTGAGCTGCAGCAGAGCACTCTCAGTAGCACTATGACCATTTTGGTTGGTCCAGACTTAAATAACTCCAGCCTATTATTGGATTATAACTCTTGGACAGATTGCCATGGTGTTTTGTACACATATCCATGTTGCTGACTGAGTCGATCCAGTGACTTTGCTGATCTGTTGACTTTTACTTTAGTGCCACCAAATTTTTGTTGCAGCCATCCAGTTAAATATGTCAAGATGAAGTGGCACAAATGTATTTATTTGTTCCCTCAGCCTCCATCAGCATGCAGAGGCCCACACGTGGCTCAGAGTGAAATATCTCAACAACTGTTGGACGGATTAACCTGAAATTTGGTGCAGACAATCAGGCTCTTTGCAGATTTTAGTGATTCCCCTGCTTTTTCATTCAGAACCATTATTATTGTCAATAAGATACCTTCATAATCAGCCTCAGCTTTACTTTGTGCTTCATGCTTATCAGCAAATTCTAGCACACTCACATGCTAAACTCGCACAGAAACATTGTTCCTGTTGCCGTTAGATATGAGAAGTTCTCCATCTTTTTAGGTCTCCATAAAGACACATTTTTGTTCATGGGACCTTCTGGTCTGTTGTCATGTCTATAATTTTTTTGTATTTGTTCCTTGTTTTTTTTAAGAAATTTAATAGTTATTGTTGGACTGTTTACTCATATTTTAATGTTCTTTTGTATAATGTTTAATGTTCAGCACTTTGGTCAGCTCAAGTTGTGTGTAGATGTGCTCTTGAAATAACATTTTACTTACTTTAGTTTAGAGCTGCAATGATTGATCTGTTGATGATTGATTAATCATTTTGAGTAATTTTATAAGAAACAGTGTCCAAATTCCCTGTTTTTAGCTTCTCTAATGTGAATATTTTCTGGTTTATTTAGTCTCCTATGACAGTAAACTGAATATTTTTGGATTGTGGACAAAAGAAGACATTTGAGGACGTCACCTTGGGGTAAAACACTGATCAGTTGATTTTTAGCTTCTTTTTTTTGTACATTTTATAGACCAACCAACTAATTCATTAATCAAGAAAATAATCAACAGATTAATTGCAAATGAAAATAATCATTAGTTGCAGCCTTAAGTTATTCATACCTGAATGAAGAGATGTAAGGACTGTGACAGGTGACTTCACATCTGCTTTGACCTTTTCTCAACACCAGTGAACATCCATGCACATCTGGTTACACATTTTTCCCCATAACATGATAAACCTGATGAACATTCTGATGACTGGAGGTGCAAAGACCTTTATTCTGACACCCCAATCTGGCCAATTACTACTGTACACTTACTACCACTCCTACTTTGATCTGACAGTTCAGGTCTGCAGCCATGCTCGTGTCTCTGCGAGGCTGTGATTGTCATTGACAAGAAAGCCAGAGGGTCCTATTTTTGTGGCGGCACAATGACCAGTGCAAACAGCGCTTTGACCATTTAATATTTTCCTGACCTTTTTCCTCCTGTGTGTTATTGTGGTGCTCCGCACCGAGCTCTGTTTCTGGCACAGCATCACTTAAACATCCATGTATGAGAACTTTTTAAGCCTGTGTCTCAAATACAGTGGAATTATGATGCACTTGCTGTTGCACTTGCAAATCTGATTTAAAAAAGGGCCCTTAGTCCTGTTATTAAGCAATTGTTGCCAATGCAAGTGCGCTGCCTTGAACGGCTTTCTGACAGTCCGTCAGAGAAAACAAGAAAGATGGCAAAGTAACTTTCATTAAATGTTGGCATGGCAACCTTTTCCGCTTCTTTAAACATTCCTGGAAATTACTAGCATGGCTGGAATGGATGCTTAACCAGTTTGACCAGATTCCTAGAGGAGTGTATTGTTTGTCTTTGATTGTAAAGTTTAGATGTCTCTGTGGTTAGGATCTCATTTGATCATCAAGTTGTTGCAAAAACATTTGACGACAATGTTTCCACTTATAACGAGTAAATCCTTTTTTTTTTTTGCTGTGGAGCTTCCACTTGAGTGTTTAGACTTCCTGTAGCTCATCATCTTACACATCCGCAGATGCCATCGGCCTGCGCGGCCTCGTCGTGGCAGCGGGAGGCTGGCAGCGCTCCGCGTAACAAAACACAGACGGCTCGCACGCTCGCAAAAACCCAGGAAACGGTGGCCGAAAGTCCTAAATAAAACCCCGACATGCTCACAAACAGACCCCTGTGTGAGTGGAATTCCACCGGCTCAGCACAAACGGGCTGCAGAGGAGGCAGAGGCCTAGTAGGAATGGCCCCAACAAAACCTTTTTTTTTTTACAAACTGCTCTCCTTTTTTTTAACCTAAACCAAGAAGCCAGTCAGTGGAAAACTGGACACTTGCTCTGTTAAAGGACGCTTGGGGGGAAGACTTTAAAAGCCGTGCGTGGGAGTAAACGTGGGCACGTCCTTGTCGTCCTCCGAAGAACCTAAAAGACATACAATGATGTGTTTTTTTATGAGACGTGGGACATGGCTGACGTTGATTTTGAGCTGTGAGGGTAAAAAGGTCGTTGCTGCAGACAGGTTAAGACAGAAATGAACAGTGATGTAATATTACGGTCACTGCAATAACCCGTCAGCCTTATCATCACGCGGACGGTTGATAACTGCATATTGCCCAGAGCTATCTGACCTGAGTGTGCCATTGAAATTTCCCTCACGCCACCAGCAGCTCAGCACTTTCCCATGACTGATTAGGAGCATACTCACATTCAGCGGCGCTATTATTGTATAAAATTGCAACTCATGTGGCAATAAGTCCCTCAAGATAATTTCTTTGTCAGCACTTGTCAGAGGGAAGCGTTAATGCTGTGGATTACTGCAGGTAGAAAATAATCAAGTCCTCTGTTATCTTCAAATTCTCTCACAGGAGCTGCCTGAGACACCTTAGTGTCTGAGAGAAAAACAGGCACAGAGCCTGAAAAGAGAGAAGAGAGGAGGACAGGGAGGGGGCTCAACTGAGGCAATACAGCAGATTTAACTGTTTTTTTTATGAATGAATGTGCTGCTAATTTTAATTAAACAAAAGAAACGATGAGGCTAAGGCACATGAGATAACCTGTTTGAATCTCACCAGCACGATCTGATAGTGTACATGCATTCAAATGAGCTTCATGTGCCTCTGGTATCGGACCGATCATGCAAAGCTTGCAGCAAGTGGGAGTATCTACAACCCATCAGTCACATGGACGAGTTAGTATGTGCTTGCTTCCTGCATGATTCACTATCTTTTTAATCCCTGGTTTGGTCCCCACCAACTCTGGAGGGAAATATCTGGCTCTGGATGCTAAATGCTCCACTTTGCTCACGATTATTGAAGAAACCATTCAAAGTCTTGTTCAGGGGTTTGCTGCAGCGGAGTGTTTAATGTTGCACTGGAACACAGTGAGGTTGCAGACACGCAGAGTCTGAGGATCTAAGCCGACCAATAGAACTGGATATTGCCACTGATTTTCCAAACTGATCCGACTCCAAACCGATTTTTGATTTGATTCACTATCATTTCAGTTATTTAATACTGCAGTTAGGTATGGAAGAGATTATCAGAGAACTAATGCTGTAAATTGTACAAGGAACCCTTCAGTCAGGTGTTTCTTGCTATCTGCCATTGCCGTTCCATCATAACCTCTGTAAATCACCTCCAACAGAGCATATACATCCGCTCCTTGATGCACTGTATTCCAACACCGGCTCTCTTGCTGTTTCGGCTTATTTTGGTGTGTTGAAGTGGTGCGAAAGTTTGCACTAGTCTCTGTACGCTTAACGATCTGCGGAGGCCGACTCGCTATGCTTCGTAATCCTGGAGAAAGGCAGCTAACACTGGTGGCTAGGGTACCGCTGCAGCTCGGGAGAAACCGGCTGCATCCCAACCTCACACATCAAAAAAATACAATAAACGGCGAACAAAAACCCTAGCGGTTTGATGCAACTGAGGTTCACTAGTCTCTCATGGGAAGAAGCAGACTTTCCATGCAAGACTAATGGTGTTAAAGCATCATGCATCCATGGCAAAGTGCATATTTTAAAAGAACCGTCTCTGCATTTATGAATCGATATCTGATCATTCAAATGCGGCTAGAACCGGCGTTCTCAACATTTGATCATATCAAGAGGTTATAACAAAGAATAACATACGTATTATGAAGTTTGTGAGTTTGCAGGGCCTGGCCTTCTTATTACAGTAACGTCACTGTCCTTGAGCAAGGCCCTTCATCACTGGCTGACGTTAGAGGACTACTTGTACCAGACAGTTACAACATGTAAATGTGTGTGATTAAAACATGAACTTGGGGGGAAAACTACATGTATTCAGCTCATCTGTAACTAATTGAAGACGGGGGGAAACAGAGGTAGAGCTTTTATACATTTCTTCGACTTGACTCAGTGTTTGATTCATCTCAAGTTTGTTCCAAACACCCATAGTTTCACCGAAATACAGCTTAGTACACTGTTCTCATGTTGCAGTATCACCCTCCAAGCAGCCATATTTGGGCAAAACTATAAGTGTCTGGGGCATACTGAGCATATGGACGGAGGACAGAGAAGCGGATTTATACTGCAAGGCTGGTTTTCAGAAGCTTTTTTTTAATTGGACATTTGATCCTTGGTTTCCAGCAGAAACCGTGTTGCCGCTGGAATCCACTGTAACAGAGGTGAACTCAAGCCGGCTCATCAGTGAGGAAAGACGCTATGTACAGTCTGTTTACAGCTACCTTAAAGCCTACGGGGGGTGCATTTTTCACTTGAAGGAGCAGGCTAAACAGGCCATGAGGACATCAGAGTAGAAAAAAAACAAATGCAGCCTGAAAGCAAGTGCAGCTGAGTCTGAGTTGTTTTTTTTGTTTTTTTTTTGGAGTGAGATGTAGTGCGTCAGGTGAAATATATACTATGAGACACAGGAGTGGAAAGACAGAGCTGCACTTCTATCTTTTGTTTTTTTAGTTATTTTTCAAATGGGGGGGTTATCAAGTCAGAAGTTTACTAGTCCCTCTTTGTCTCATCCACCCTGAGGTTCTGCCTCGCTGTCCCGAGGCTTGGACCGCACGCTTGTGGTCCAATTTAGCATCTCATTCATGGGTAGTGAAGTCTTCCTCCAGTCCAAATCCTATCACTTTCACATCATGGAAAAATTGATTAGCGTTCTTATTGTGGACAGGAAATTCTTTCACGATATTTTGTCTCTTTCCGTCTCTCTTTCACCCACTCATATTCTCCTGCGTCCACATGTAACCACAGCGGAGTTTGATAGATGGGAGCCTCGGAGCTTATTGTAGCAACAGAGCGTTGCTACCAAACACAGCTAGCGCTTGCTGTTGTGCACATAGCCAAGTCAGCACCGCGATTCTGGCCGATCTGCAGTATGTTGTTATGTTTTTTATGCACACACTCACCCGCATGCACACACATAACACACACACACACACACTTGGCTGTAAGAGTTGTTCCCACTTTCAGCAGGTTTAACCAGTCAGGCAGTGACAGTGATACAGTATGTACTGTAAGCCTCTGGCTCAGGAGCAGTAAATCCTGGTCAGAAATATGTGTGTGCTTGTGTGTGTGTGTGTGTGTGAGAAATGATTTGGAGACTGTTGGGTTGTGATGATAAATCATTGTTTATATAAAAACACCACAATGAAGGACAAATGTAAGAAACTGTTCTATTTACAACCATTTTTCATCGTTTGACTCATGAACTAGATAAGGTCGGTCAGTAGAGCGCAGATCTCTGACAAACAACACATGGTGAAGCACCTACTGCAATGCAGTCACAACTGCCAGATGCAACTGGTGTAAATTTGCAAAATTATGAATAAATTTCATTGTAAAGTATAGTCTTCATATAGTTTTCATTTTGAGATTTATTTTGAACATTACAGGCAACCGGGCAGCTTTACAGTGATATAATATATATAGAAACCTACATTTTTGGATAAACTTCTTGTGGCTATTCAGAAGGTTTCATGTTTTGGCATAAAGCTCATCAGATCGGCCCCAGTTGCTGAATTTGATTCCAACAAGTAAGCACTATCATGTTCCAATATGGCGACCACACAGACGCATAACATTAAGGAGTCTTTATGAATGTGTATGGCACTTTTAAAGGAGCAATATGTAGCCAAAAGTGAGTACAGCAGTCCAAATAATGAGTTGGAGTAATAGACTCCTGTTTAATACACAATCCATGGTTGAAACAAGTTGTTTCCCCCCATCCCCTCCTCCCCAGAGGAGCGCAGGATGCACACAGCCTCGTAAATTTACAATAACAAGTGATGATGAGTCCTCCACTGTAAGTTGATGAGCTGTTTATAACTGTCACTTGTCTGTCAATGTAAAGTTAAGCCCGTTATGCTGAAAATAAAATCCCACTGCTCTGAAAATACACACTCTGGACGATGAATCAAGCTACTGCCCGTCTCACTCCCTGCCAAACTCCATTAACATTTTGCTCAATTTAACAGCTATAAACATCTACACCTTCTACAAAATTATTAATGATTCCTAATGACTCATAAACAGAGAATTACTCATTCGGAGAACATTCTGCATTAATTTGAACTCTGATTAATGTGACACTGACATACCAAATAGTTATTCTGGTCCAGAATGGAAATTTCAAAGAGAGACGGCGCAGTTGCAGCGTTCAAGTCAAGTGAAGTATTTCAACTTAACTTGTTTCTTTGATCTCTGATGACACATTGTGGTCATTTTATGATTTATTACAGTAAATATATTGCAGATGTTTAATGCACAGTTGACATTGTTTGAGATGTTTTTGTTATGACAGCTATACCATAGCCGGCCTAATTATCAAACTTAAAGAAGCTGTTTGCTTTTGACACGGGCTGTCATGAGAACATCAAAACCGTGTTGTGAATATTTTCCTTCATCTTGATGATGTCATGAAGTGTTATTACACTGTCAGATGCTTTTATGATGGTGTCACGGAAACTTTTTGGGTTTGGAATGAATCCGCAGATGCTTAAGTCTAAGATGAAACAAAATATTTCAATGTATGTCAGTTTTTTTTGCCACAGAAAAGGCCAAAACATGTGTTGCAACACACTAATCCTGACAGAGGTAATTATTAATAAACTCATCTTGACTGTACAGCGAGCTCTACAACAGCACCAGCTGCTATAATTATTTAGTCAGACTATAAAGATTCAAGGTTAAGTGGTGAAGGATGTTGACTGACTGCTTTAAATGGAAAAACCTGTAATAATCTGTATGAAGAAAAATGTGCGGCTCAAACACAACCATGCGCTCGCACACACACATTCACAGGTCGCTCCGTGTCTCCCTAATCCTGTCAGTCCATTGGCCCGTTCCTCTCCAATGGAATGAAAAGTACATCACCATAGAGACCACATCAATGGCCCATTAGCATGAGAGGTGAGCTGAGGAGACGGGAGGACAGACAGTGAATGAGAGAGGGAGGGAGGGAGGGAGGGGGAGAGGGGGAGAGACTCAGGAAGAGAGAGAGTGAAAGAGAGACAGAGAGAGAGAGAGAGCAGAGTTTAGGACGGACAGAGTGGGAAAAGGAGAGATAGCGAGGGAAGGAGGGAGCGAGAGAATGGGCTGGAGGGAAAGGGATGAATGAATGGAGAGTGTGTTTGAGCGAGGGTGGAGGGAGGGGGGAGTGGGAAACTTTAAAAGAAGTGATACATTGGCTCTCTCTCTGTTTAGTCAAGGAGGAGGTTTATTGCCATGGATAATTCTGGTTTCCTTGCCACCGCCTGTCTTTCTTTCTTTTTTACTTCAGCTCTCTCTTTTTCTTTCTTTCTTTCTTTGTTGGTTTGTTTCTTTCTTTCTTATTTTCTTTCTCACTCTCAGTCTTCATCTCTCCTCTGGTTGTGTATGCTCCTGTAGACCTATGAGGACAGCTTCAACCCCTTCTTGTTAAAATATATTAGGTAGTCAGATGCATGCAAAAATCTATAGTTGACCTACCAGAATGAGAAGTCAAAGACTATGCAGTGCTATGCAAAATGCGCAGTGCTTTTGTCTGCTCGTTTTTCCAACACAATATCTCAAGAACGGTTCAAGGGAATTTCTTCAAATTTGCCGCAAATGTCCACTTGGTCATGTAAATGAACTGATTAGATTTTGGTGGACAAGGGTCAAAGGTCAAGGTCACTGTAACCTAATTTCCCTCCCATTCTTGTGAAATTGTTATTTCAGAACGTCTGAAGGGATTTTTTATTACACAAAGCATAAACATCCATCCATTCAATTCTATAACAATTTGGCTGGGGATATTTCAGTTACAATACCAATTTTGCTTGGATATGAAAGATATTTTCAGAGAACTGATACTGTAAATTGTACAAGGAACCTTCTAACCTGGTGCTTTATTAAAAATACTAATGAATTGACCCCAAAGTTACATTAATCATGTACTTTTCATTAAACAAGACCTGATCAACACACTAAAATTAGCTTAATCTCTCACCACAAGATCTTATGCTACAACAATTCGCTAGGCTAACAGGGTTAAAGCTGCAGGCTGTACCACAGGTCCGCAGAAGAAAAGACATATCAGAAGATTGATTTTGGGATTTTATGAACTGCCCAGGCAAAGGAATATTAATTAGAACTGATCAATTGATTTTTTTTAACCCAGCCCTAAACCAAAAGGTCAATGGTCATCCTCACTGTGACATCATAAAGTTCAGCTCTCTATCAGTACTCTGTCCACTGTAAAAATAGTCTCTAAGTGAAGGCAGCATGCTTCTCACTGGAAATTATTCATTTTTAATCCATACATGTCTGGACACACAAACTACAGTTGGACTTGCTGGTGGTGGCATACAACCGCAAGGCCGTAATTCTAGTTTGTTTTTTGTTTTTTTTACTAGGCCTTTGCAGTTGTGTATTCGTTGCCTAATAATAGTCTACCACAGTTTTGATTGGAAAATAAAAATGGATCATTGTTGAACACCATGGCGAGTGTATATATTGACATCTATTTATCAGATTTTGCCCACCAGGGTTCTAATAAACCAGTTTTTCGCTCCCTGTTGCAGTGTATTGACGGATCAAACACAGATTTCCTGGAAAGGCTTCCATTCAAGGTTAGAGCGCAATTTCTAAACCCGTACTAAGGCACTGAAAGCCTTCAGTGCTTCCCAGAGATGCATCAGATAATGGCCTTGGAAATTATGACTTGATCAATAAACTGCCTCCTTTGTACAGTAAACGAGGGCTGGGTTATGCTGAATAAGAATGACATATTGTCCAACTTCATTAAAATCTGAATGACGGGGTGAAAATCCAGCCAGTTGGAAAGGTGTCGGGTGACGGGGTTTCTAGAGCTATTCAACCATCCGACAGGTCTGATGGAGAATACTGCCAACTGAAGACTGTGTACAATGCTACTGTAACAGCAGATGAAATATTTTTGTCTGACAGTAGAAGGGCAAGGTCAGGGCTTCATAACCATGTCAACAGATGGAAAATAACGAGAAAGGAAAGATTTGTTAATTGACAGAAGAGGTGTTGCAGCGATTATGAAGAGGATTCTTTAACTTTTTGAGCTCATTTCTCTCCCCATACTAAATTGGGATGTCAAGGTTTTGTCATAGCCGAGCATGATGAAAGACATACTGTATCTGTTTGGGTCTTGGTGGTGATAGAAGGCTGAGGAATCTGCAGACAGCTCAGGCTATTTAAGAGCTGACATACTGTAGCAGTGGGTCACACCAGTAAACATGACCGACTCCTTTGGTTTGTCCGGAAAGACAGACACTGGATACGTTTGACCTTTGACCTCCATGGTGCTTTAAACACGAACCCCTTAAACCACATATCCTATTAGGGTCAAGGCCGTATGTGACAGACCTGTGTCACAGTGCCGTGAGTCACAGTGTTTGCCTTTCTCAGGTGAATATAGCGCATGCCATTGCAGCTGAAACGCAGACGGTGAAAAGCCGGTGATAAACAGCTCTTTACTGCAAAGCCACATATGCAGGATCATGCCCCCCACAGACTCCCTCTGCCTCTTGCGCCCATACTTCACTGGCACTCCCTTAATGGCCATGAGTAGGTTTCATATCGACGTGAAACACCTTGAATTGTGGTCCGACTCCATTGAGTGTTTCTCTCCATGGTCCTCAGACTTTTTCCATCTCCCTGAGGGAGGCCTGAAAGCCCAAGATTTCTATTCCTGTGGTTCTATTGATCTAGTGGGCTTCAAATCAATCACGTACTTGAGTGCAGCCAGGCTATAAACAGACCGCTGTGCTGTATGTAAGTATAACTCATGGCCGAGAGTGCTAACATACTGTCATGTCATATGCATTTCTGGTTGAGCATTGTGAAATGTTTTTGCGAACATAACTTATCTGAACTCATCAACCCTTATGGCAGGTTCTGTTTCTGTCCTTTTAAATTGAATGGAGTGAAGGCCTTGGTATCCTTTAGATCATTGCTTCCCATCTTGGGGAGGCGCCAGAAATCACAGGGGGTCCTCCAAGACTTTTGTCTGCTCTGAGGTCCTAAAAAAAAATCAGGTTTTCACATGTAAACTAAAATAACAGTTTCAGGGTTTGTACACCTTTTCCAAAGTCGAATTGAAGCACCTTTCAAGCATTTTCAAGGTTCATTTTCAAGCATTTTCAGATTTCAGAAATCAGACGTTATTGTTCTGCGATCAACCAAAATGATGTTTTGTGATAGAAAGTTTATTGTTTCAAAATGTGTCACTTCATCTTTCCTTAGACACAAATGGGGCTCCAAGGAAAAAAGATGGGATACCACTGCTTTAGATGCTGTAAGACGACATATTGTTCACCGTAGTTTGTTTAAAGGCAGAACCTTTACACCTGTTCTGAAAGGCCATGCCGGAAGTCAGGACAGGAAGCCTTCCCTCGTAGCCTCCTCCTGGCTGCATCGCACTGCCTTCCCAGTTCTTTCAGGAGTGTGAAGTCTTTTGTATGTCTTTGTTGTCTCAGCGTAACAAATTGTAGAAAGGGATATATGGGTGGTGCATACTTTCAGACACACTCCAACCCATTCATATGATTGCACTCAGCAGTTGTGTGAAGAACAGTTGAGAGTGAAGGTCAGTTTGTGCTCATTTTTACTCTCTGTAATAACAAAAATGTAATTTCAGTTGCAAAAAATGAGTCCAAACCTCTCAAATTCAACGTTGCTGTTATTAAGCTAACCTCAACCAAAACAGCTACAACAACTTATCCAACTAGCTAAATAATCACCTAAAAATGCCAATGAGGCTGTCATTGTCTCACTTTAAGTTTAGTTGCTTATAGGGGTCATGCTAACATTAGCTGCAGCTGCTGTGGGAGACTTCACTTTCAGGTTGTCATACATGCCACACTTCAACTTTCAGATATATTTTGTGTTTGTCCAGGTGTTTCCACAGGTGAGACATTGATTGATTTAACAAGATTTGGCACTTGGTAGTACCAGCGTAGTTTGATTGGTACCTGTGAAAGTACCAAGTATGGTAAGCAAATCTACCAATCATTATTACCAACATTTGAGTGTTAGATTGTCTGTTGTGGAACGTTACAAAACTTGACTGACAACAATTCTTCAATCGAAAAGAAGCGCTCCCTTTCATTTTTT
>JAJHUR010134586.1:0-27944 GCA_027495735.1 Lutjanus campechanus
ATTTATTTATCTATTTATTTTTTTTATGAAGCTGAAACGGTTCCTGATCTGCAGCATGGTCTACGAAATAGCTTTGAGTAATATATCATTACTGTAGACATGTTCAGTTAATTTTGATATAAATGGCACCATAACTCCTGTTGTTCTAATAAGCAGTCACTATGCTTATGTATGTGCAGATTCCTTAGATGGCTCTGAGCCTTGTTGTTTAATATTTAGGCCCTGTCCTTTGCTACACATATTTTATTTTTCCAATGTTTCCAGGAGCTCCAGTTAAGTTGGAGCGAGGTGAAGATGACTGTTTGGTCCAAAGCCTGGAGTATATTTGTTTGGTTTATGACTTCTTGTGGAGTTAGCACTGGTATCCTATCGTTTGGGGATGGGATAGTGGAAGGTGCTGTGGGGGGAGGGTGTGGGTTCTGGGGTGAGTTCGATAAGTTAGCTCTGTATGTGTGTGTTTTCTTTTGTTTTGTTTTGTTTTGTTTACTTTTTTTTAATTTTCTTTTTCTTTCTTTCTCTCTTCCCCTTTTCTTCCCTTTCTCTCTCCTTGTCCCTGGTGTGTGGGGTAGGGAACCTGGTTGCCTCCTACTTTAATTCACTTTCCACATGGCTAATGTTTCAGGCTCAAATGTAAGACTCATCAGTTGGAATATTAAAGGTTTAGGGGGTGCTGTCAAGCGATGTAGGGTGTTCTCACATTTGAAGCGGTTGAAACCTGACATTGTGTTCTTGCAGGAAACCCACATGAGGAACAAAGATCAAGTCAGACTGAAATGCCCCTGGGTTTCTGAGGTATTCCACTCTAGTTTCAACTCGAAGGCCAGAGGGGTGGCCATCCTGATCGGTAAATCTGTCTCATTTACCCTGACTAAAATCATTTCTGACAGAGATGGCAGATATTTGATAGTTTTAGGTACTCTATTTCGTGTACCTGTCCTGTTAGTCAATGTTTACGCACCAAATTTTGATAATCCTTGTTTTATGAATAAGTTGTTTGAAAATCTGCCCTCTCTGAGTGACTGTTTTTTTATTTTTGGAGGGGACATGAACTGTGCTATTGACCCTCAACTAGACCGTTCCAAACCCGGCTCTACCCAATCACTAATGGCTAAGGCCCTTTACAATTTCATGTCTAGCAATGGCTATGTTGACCCCTGGAGATTTCGAAACCCGAGCAGTAGGCAATATTCTTTTTATTCGCACGTGCACCAGACCTTCTCTCGAATAGATTATTTCTTTGTAGACGCTAAACTTATGCCAAAGGTGACAAATGTCTCATATCACCCAATTATTGTTTCAGATCACTCACCAGTGTCCATAGATGTTCAGATTTCCTCCGAACCTCGCTATCCCACCCAGTGGAGATTCAATACCTCACTTTTATCGGATGACAAATTTCATAAATTCATTACAAGTGCAATAGAGGATTTTATTGCTCTTAACCAATCTGATTCGGAACCTATCTCTAAAGCGCTACTATGGGAGTCCTTAAAAGCATATTTGCGAGGTCAGATAATTTCATACTCTGCACACATAAGGAAATTAAGGATGTCAAATATTCAGAAGCTCTCATCTGATTTAGAATCAGTAGACCAACAACTCGCAACCGCCCCTTCTGATGATCTTTCAAGGAGGCGCGTGGCCTTACAAACTGAACTAGATCTTATCACAACTAATGAGGCTGAGCGCCTGTTGCTTCATTCTCGTTCCAGATACTACGAACATGGCGACAAGTCTGGTAGGTTACTAGCTCACCAACTGCGCCGTCAAGCAGCCTCGCGTCTAATACCTCGCATTAAAGATGGATCGGGGGCGTTGCAGGAGGACCCGGTTGTTATTAACTCTGTCTTTTCATCTTTTTATGAATCCCTGTACAAGTCTGAATTCTCATCAGATCCAACTGATATGCACAGGTTTTTAGACGAACTTCAGTTTCCTTCCATAAACCCAGAACTGGTTAATCAATTAGACTCTGCTCTGACCATTCAAGAATTAAACTCAGCTTTACAAAGTATGCAAAATAATAAAGCCCCGGGACCCGATGGGTTTCCAGTTGAATTTTTTAAAGCTTTTCAGGCCAAACTTAGTCCATTACTTCACTCTGTTTATCTTGAATCTTTATCACTTGGCTCTCTCCCCCCTACATTGAGACAAGCCTCTATTAGTGTTCTTTTAAAAAAGGACAAAGATGCCGATACATGTACCTCCTATAGGCCAATTTCTTTAATGAACGTCGATACAAAGATTCTTGCAAAGGCCTTGGCCCGCAGACTTGAAAGGGTCCTTCCAACAATTATTTCTAAGGAACAGACAGGCTTTATAAAGGGGCGCCAACTCTATTATAATGTTCGTACATTGTTAAACATAATCTACTCTAAAGAAACAAGAGCCACACCTGAAGTAGTGATTGCGATTGACGCCGAGAAGGCGTTCGATCGAATTGAATGGAACTATCTATTTGCAGTTTTAGCTAAGTTTGGATTTGGTGAAAGTTTTATATCATGGTTACGCCTTCTCTATACACTCCCTTGTGCCAGTATTACCACTAATAACACCCAATCCGACTACATTTTTCTAAATAGAGGTTGCAGACAGGGCTGCCCTCTATCTCCTCTCCTGTTTGCACTTGCAATAGAGCCCTTGTCTATGTATTTGAGGACCTCTCTTACTTTTAACGGCATCACCAGGTCGCATACAGAGTTGAAATTGTCATTATACGCCGATGACCTGTTACTATATGTCACAGATCCAGTAAGAGCCTGCCCCTCTATTGTTTCATTCTTTCATAGATTCGGCCGGTTCTCAGGGTATAAAGTTAATGTTGTCAAGAGTGAATGTTATCCTGTCAATAAGCTAGCGATGCAACTCTCCCAGTCAGACATTCCTTTCAAATTGAGTCTTTCGGGATTTAGGTACTTGGGGTTAACATAGCCAGGTCCTTCAACTCTCTTTATTCTGAAATTTTTTCTCCCCTTTTAGCCGAGATTAAGACGGACTTTCAAAAATGGGGTTCCCTCCCTCTCTCCTTGATTGCGAGAATAAATACTGTGAAGATGAATGTCCTGCCAAAATTTTTATTTCTTTTTCAATGTTTGCCTATATTTTTGCCAAAAAGTTTTTTTAAAACAGTAGATTCGATCATTTGTAATTTTTTGTGGAATGGCAAAACATCTAGAGTCAGACAAAAAATACTTCAGAATTGTAAGTTCTACGGAGGTCTCTCTTTGCCAAATTTTCAATTTTACTACTGGGCCGCGAACATAACTAAAATTATACTCTGGTCCAAGTCAACTGATGTACTCTGGTTTCAGCTGGAAGCACAGTCATGCTCCCCAGTCTCTCTCTCTGCTTTATTGACCGGCCCCTCTGGCCTTACCTGCAACCCTGTGGTTAACACCATGCTCAAGATAGGAAACAATTTAAATTTACTGCTCCCATAGCTTTAACCCCATTGTTAAAAAATCCTGTGTTTAAACCCACGTTTACTGATTCCACTTTCTCCTTATGGCATGATAGGGGACTGAAATGTTTTGAGGATTTTTATAGGGTAGGGATCTTTTGTTCTTTCACAGATCTAGTTACTGAATTCAATCTTCCACCCTCTCATCTCTTCAGATATTTCCAGGTGAGGAATTGTGCAAAATCCTTATTTACCAACTTCCCTCACCTCCCACCTAAGCAGCCATGGGGTGAACTCTTACAATTTAATCCTTCACAAAGGTCTTTGATCTCAAAGGTTTACAATTCTATCCAATCATATGATGATCATTTACCCACCAACACAAGGGAGACTTGGGAGCGTGAGTTGGGGTTGGTCTTCGATGAAGGCTGGTGGGAATCCGCACTGAAGGTCATTCACAAAACCTCTATTTGTGCCCGCCTGACCTTGATACAGTTTAAAGTTGTATTCAGATGCCATTATTCGAAGACAAAGTTGGCACAGATTTTCCCAGATATGGTAGATGTCTGTGACAGATGTGGAGGCTTATCCTGCAATCTTACGCATATGTTTTTCTCTTGCCCAGCTCTGTCGAACTTTTGGCAAATTTACTTCAACACCATGTCTAAGGTATTCTCAAGAACTATTCACACTTCACCACACATTAGCATTTTTGGTCTTCCGGAAGATTATACCCTATACTCTACTAAAGAATTGGAAGTAATAGCTTTTACCTCATTAATTGCTAAACGCCACCTCCTTCTGAATTGGAAATCCACAACAGCTCCCTCCAGTACACAATGGATTAAAGAGGCTATGTCCTTTTTAAAAGTTGAGAAAATTAGATATTCGAGAAGGGGGAACTTGAGCAAATTCTACAACAAATGGCAACCGTTTATGGACTTTTTTGCAACGATGTAAACCATTGTTTACGACTAGTGTCGTATGTTTTGGGGGATTGTTCTCTTGTTCTCTGCTCTGTGTCGCTCTTTGTCTCTCATGCAAATTAGGCCATGCCATTGCCCGGCAGTGATTGGAGGAGAGCACGTTTCCTCGCCCCTGATTGGTTGATTGGTTGGTTCACTGGATATATAAGGAGCCAAGATGGCAGACGTTTGAAGGCAGCAGGCAGCAGATCTAATCCTTCTCATCTCCCAACCGGCCACATGTTCCTTTGTTAGACTTGAGTGATTTCTGTTGAGCAGTAGGGTGGGACTGCCATTTTGTCTATACTTTTTTTCTCCTGTTTATTTAGTTAGGCAGGTAAGATTTTTGTCATTTGTTTTCCTAAAAACTCCTTAGGTCAGTTATTTACTTTTCAGCCAGGATTGTTTTGTTTGTTGTTTTTGGCATTAGTCCCTCCTGAAGGTTAACTCAACTTATTATTTAATAACATTTCTTAATTCTTGTAAATAAATACCTGATTTATTTGTTCATTCAATCGATTGTGTTTGTGGATCCTTGGGAGCTGGGGAAGATGGGACCGTTCATGTTATGTCTCAGACACCCCTAGACTGGGGCATAACATGAATATTGCTGCTTTAATGTTTTATTGCCTTAATTTATGGACATGAAGATACATTTCATACAGCTGTGTGTTTATGAAGAACTGAAGCTGAAGCAAAGTCACAACGGAGCTTCAATGTAAACCTAAATCTAAACACAATCACAATGCTAACATGTTGATATTTAGCAGGTGGGCTATAATTACCATGGCCACCATGTAAGGGGTCATGTTGATAAATGACAAACAATAATTTGACAAAATATTAATTTTAAACTGATCTTATGGATTTAAAATCATTGTATTGCTCCTTCAGAGTCTATGATTGGAACTACATCCAACAACAATTTTGTAACTGATCAATCAGAATTGAACATTTAACAAAGTGGCCATGGTAATTATAGCTTATCTGATAAATATCAGCATGTTGGCATACTGACCTCAGCAGGCAGATTGAAGCACAGTTGTGCCTATTTCTCACAGGCTGTTAGCATGGCTGAAGACTTTGCTTTAGCTTCAGCATGCTAAAATTAGCCAATTAGCTCAGCTGAGGCTAGTGGCAAAGTCTTTGGTTTTGCAGGTATAAACCAAAGCAACAGAGAAATTGAACATTTGACCCGATGCTCCTAGATAATCACCAAAGTGATTACAGTTCAATCTGGGGGGACATGCATTTGTTACCAAATTTTTAGGTTGTCCATCCAATGTTTTGTGAGACATTTCACTCAAAACCACAAATGTCAATGACAGGAAAAGTCAGGATCACCAAAGAAATTAGGATTCATCCTGTCAGGACCATGAATGTCTGCACAAAAACTGACAGCGGTCGAGATATTTCTGACACCGCCATCCCTGTTCTCGCTGTTAGCATGCATGGCTAATAAAAATCAGGATAGGATGTAGCCTCTTCTGAAGACTTAGGTGTAAAATGACATGTGATGAAATTGATCTCAGTTTTATACTGGTAAAATTCTGATATCAACCTAAATGACTTTATAAACTTGGTCACCTCAGTACGAAAAGTTAGACCCACAACAGTCAGTGTGATTTTACAGCTATAACTAGCTATTTTATTAAAGGGAACGGGAAAAGATGTATAACAGCCAGGAAGCCAAAGGCCGAATGTTGGAGCACTGGAAGTTTTATACCTATCAAAAACACAAGACATGACAAATCACTCAAATAAAACCAGAGAGACACAGTTACAGAATTTAAACCATTTAATATGGAGGCAGGAGGCATCCTGATCAGATGAAAAAGTTCTCCACCACCGCCTCCCACACCCAGGCTCCGCCCCTTCTGGCCTCCTGGTACCAATCAGCTGCTTCAGGAGACTCCTGGGCCATTGGGTGTTGCCAGTGAGGTTAACGTGCACAATAGCAGCACTGTGACTGATAGACCAAAGTAACAGAACCTTCATTAGTATCCATGGTAACACCTGTGTTTACACTGTTTCATGTCAAAATGGCTGCTGTGACAAAGGTCTTACTAAAACAAAAGTGCTCTAAACACAACACTGTTAAGTTTGGTGCGAGGTAAACACGGACAAAGTTCTACACTAAATGCACACCTTACGTGCGTCTGCACCAGCTGACAGCCAATCATCTCTTTCAGCTCCTCAACCTGCCGTCTTACACACCTGCTGCACATTAACCAACTCATCAATGTGTGGCTCTAATGTGGCTCTGTGGCTTCATCGATCTGTGCTGCATTCATAAGCTCATCGGATGGTCTAATTTTTGAGTTGGGAAGTTGTTCTTCAGCTTTGGCGTGTTCATGAGCTTTTAAGCGACACTTCCTTGTAAAAACTACTCTACATGATCATTGGACTGTAACCACTTTTTAGTTTGAATGAAACTGTGTAAATTAGCAAATTGATTTGTCATTTACCCTTCTAGAAAAACTTAGTCTACTGTAGACGCATATCCATGCAGGATTTTTAAAAATGTTTTCCACCACCTCAGGGGGTCCTGCACATGTTGCCTGACAAATAACTGACTTTGACAAGGAAGGAGGATCTTGTCAAACCTATTTAACCCTATTTATGACCTCAGTGTACTGATGTAAAGGCTCTATCTTTCTGCTGTGTGAGGTGTGCCTAATCTTAACTTTATTCTAAACCTCGCTGCTGTTTTTCTCCTCATGTGGTCACTTATGTGGAAATCAGAGCAGATGTGGCATTTATCTGGCATTTGTCTGCTGCTCTGTGACTTGATCATTTTGGGCATTTTGTCACAGTGGTCTATAAATATCACAGTCTTCACATTCACAGTAAAACCACATTTGGCTGTCATTTGATTCCAACTCGGACCCTCTATTTGAATATTTTATTTAATTTTTAATAAGATTTTATATCTTGTTCTCAGACTCTCCACTTTACTGTGCGTCTTAGATGTTTTTACTGTCTGATTAGCATTAAATTTACGGATTATAGCCATTTACTGTTTAGATTTTACACACGTGACTTAATTTGGTGACTGACGTGCAGTGTTTAAATCAAACGGCACATCTGTTCCCTTTCTTTCCTCTTGATATTTTTTTTTCTTCACATGCATATAAGAGCGATCAAACAATGAACCACAGATTTAAATCATCATCACTTAAGTGTGGTAGAAATTTATGGATATGGAGGAATGTCTAATTTTGCTTTGACCTGAGAGGCCTCAGAGCCCCGGTGTACCTGGCATGCTTTATGTTGGGAGGCGTTGTGTGTCCGGAGGTGCAGATAAGACGGGCCTTAGAGATTCAACACTCCCTTGATATTCTCTGTTGAAATGTGAGCTAAGCCTTTACTTCCTTTCTTATGTTTTACTGGAAGTCAGCTGACATGAGTACAGCCAACTGGTTGAGCCTGTATTTAAAAACTGTGTGGCCCTTTTTTCTGTGGTCACTCATCACCCTCAAAACCAAATTTTATGGTCACATGTAGAAGAGTTTAAATCTTGTGTGGCCTTGTTCTCTGGCTCACCGTTCTGTTCTGCTGTTTGTGTCCTCCATAATAATTGAGATGGCAGGTTTTAGCCAATTACTGTGTACAGTACATTTGGTGACTGATGTGGTATAAATGCAACAGTATAGCCGTTCCCTGTCTTTCCTCTTCGGATTGTTTTTCATCTCTGCCATGGGTGCGCCTGGAGGGTATTATGCAAACGTTTGCATGTTTGTGTGCGTGACCAACGGATCTGAAGCTAATGTCATATACTACTGGAGCGATACGCCTTTGTTTTTTTTACTGGCGCACATTCATGACTGTATGCTGAAGGACATCTGTGGTATGGCTGCGCGCCGGTGGCAGCCGTGGCCACGGGCATTATGGTTTTTGATTCTCCCATTCTCGTGAACATGATAACTCAAGAACGCCTTGAGAGAATTTCTTCCAACAAATGACCACTCATAGAAAAACACATTAGATTTTGATAGTCAAGGGTCAGAAGTCAAGTTCACTGTAACCTCATGTCCATCCTGATCTCGTGACTGTGATATCTCAGGAACACTTGATGGGAATTTCTTCAAATTTGATGCACACTAGCAGTGCCAGATAGTAACTACTTACATGTGATTAGTCACATTTTATTAAATTTCATAATAAATTAAATTGTCATCTGCTACAGTTACTGACAAAAATGTGTTATTAAATTACAATTACGAATCAAAATGTTGGTAATAACCAAAGGGTTATATCCAGATATTGTTTTCAGGTTGCTTGTTCTATGCACACGAGTGATTTCTGCCACTTCCTTCAGTTTTTTCTATTTCTTTTTATCTGCTCAATTTAGTCTGTAATATTTAATAAATTGATTTTTTTTTATATATATATAACGGTATCATCCTTTATACTTTGGCAGTATTGTTTAAATCATCACCAAATAGGTTACTGAAGGTACTTTTCATGTTTTAAATGAGTGAGATCACAGGAGGACATGATGACCATGCATCAGCCAATCAGGTGGGAGCTACAAACTAATAAGTCGGTTAACGTGCAGCAGGTGTGTAAAACACTGCAGGCTGCTTCCATGTTGTGAGACTGTCGCCCTGGACACTTGAGGCTCTTATAAGCCAAACCTGTGGGGGGGGGGTTCCCCCCAGTTTCACATTTCAGTGTTTTATCGTAAAGCTGAACTAGGAGTCAAGGCACCCTGAAGTCTTGTATTTTTTGATTATGATGCAGTGGGTCTGCCTTTAGTTTTCTGTAGTTTGAGAAGCTGAAAGAGATGATTGTCTGTCAGGCTGTGCAGAGGTATGCATTCAGGATTTCAATTTTTTTCCTTGCACCAAAATTGTAGCAGTTCTGGTTGTTTACATACAGAGAGCTGACTGCTTTTAAAAAATTGTTTTAGTGAAGAAGGAGGCCTTTCAGGCAACGCTAGCCCAGGATTCTCCTGAAGCAGCAGACAGGTACCAGGAGATGAACTCGGTTGTGGGGGGAGTTTGTGAAGTCTTTGGAGAAGACCTTTGCCTGCATGGAGAAACTCTGGCTGCATGGAGACATTGTGTACCTCATCTGGTTTGGGAACACCTCGGGATCCCCCTGAAGTAGCTTTTATTCACTTTAGGTTTGATTTCATATCATACATGGCTTTAATTCTGTCACTCTATTTGTTGTTCCCCTGGTTTTACTTCAAGTATGTTTTGGTTTGTGTTTAATTTTTAACAGGTAGAAAACTCCCAGTGCTCCCAGTGGGTATTAAGCTGTGTCTTCCAGGTATTTACCACTACTTAGATTTACATCTGTCTGTTAGCACATGTGCCTGGTTTAATCTAAAACTCATCACTGATGTGATGAAGGCAGTGCTGTGTGTCTGACTTATCTTGACCAAGTTTGTCATTTAGGTTGATTTCAGTATTTGGGGACTGATAGATCCTCATCAAGTGTCATATATTTTCTTTACACCTAATTCTTCTTCACTATATATATTTTTTTAAATTGGCCACGCCAGTGGCGAGTCTCTAGAGATGGCAATGGCACTTTTTTCCTCCGGTTAACATTGTGGTTTTCAGTGAAATGTCTCAATTATTGCCCTAAAATTTGCAGTTATATTCCCCTCAGGATGAATTGTAATAACCTTGGTGATCCCTTAAACATGGAGGTATCTCTTAAAGCCACTTCACTTTTTTTCCAGTTACATTTATACCTGAAAGGTGCCCAGTACAACCAGTCTGATCTGTGGTCCTGTCTGGATGGGAATCCTAGATTTGCCAAACTTGAGATTTATATGTGTTATTTCTTCATTGTGTATGTTGTACAGCTAATTTTTTATAATGTGTTTGAGGTCTGCTTAAGTTTTGGGACAAAACACTTGGTTAGAGTAAGAGAAAGGTCGTGGTTTGGCTTAAAATAATCACTCTCGCGAGATTGTTCGCCGGTGTGACGTTCCCATCTAGACGCGACACTGATCTGCTGACTGCTGAGCAGCTCCACTGAAGCAGCTGGGTGTGAAGGGCCTTGAAGAGAACCTTAGTTGAGATAATGAAGGTGGGGCAAGTGCTGCTATTTCACTTTCCCTAACAAGATAAACGTGAGTTTAACTGATTGTGCAAAGGCACATCATATGCACATGAGTAAGCAATTGCACCACCAGTCATGAAGCAGCAACTTCTGCTGCTTCTCTTGTCAAATCAGTCTGTTGCTGGTTCGAGTTGTTTCATTCAGTATAAATCCAGACCAACACGTGCACCGTGTATAAACCTTATAAAGCTTTATAACCATCATCCACTGCAACACTTATCACAGCCTGACTGTTTCTCAAATTAACTATATTTCTGTCAGGCAGAAAACCTCATATATCCATATTTGACCTTTTTTTTCATGAATCAATGTTACTGGTCACTTTTTACATATGTCTGTGGGTTTAACAAATATTTAACCAATGAAAAATATTAAAAACAGCCACCAGACTTTGATAATGTGGTGCTCTTTTATTTCAAAACAGGGTGTTTTTTTTTTTCCATTTCCTGAAAAGTAACTGTTTGGACATACAAGTTTTCCACCCAACAGGTGTTTTCAGTCACCAGTGAGGGAACTCAGGGAGGGAACACCACCACTTTCATGTTAATATCATAATAGCTGTAACACATGTACAGGCACAGTGGTGCATACATAATAGAGCAGCTCCAGCATGTTTGAAGAAGTCAACTCACAACATGTCGGCTAACTGAGAGAGCTCAAAAAATCAGCAAAACAAAATTTATTTAGGAAGCACATTTAATAACAACTAATGTTGACAAAGCTGCTGCATAATAAAATAAAAGTTAAATAATATAAAAAGGTGACAGCATAATAGCAGTAACGAAAGCATATCAATACTATCCCTAAAGTAAAGGAACAGATGGAAAATATAAAACCCATAAGAGTAAAAAGTGAAACATAAAACTTTAAGTACACTCAAAAGCCTGAGAAAACATGTGGGTCTTTGCCATTAAATGGTAAAACTGATCCAAAGCTTTGGGGAGGCCACAGCGATGGTCTCGATGGAGGGACAGCCAGGAGCAGCTGGTCTGAGAGATCCGGGGTTAGAGAGCGGATCAGAGGAGTTTGGAGACGTGCTGCTGTAGATGTAAAGCTTTAAGGTCAAATAAAAGATCCTTAAAGGGATAGTTCACCCAAAAATGAAAGTTCAGTGATTATCTACTCACCCTCATGCCGATTGAAGGGCAGGTTTAGTTTGTTATTCCGCCAAACACTGCTGGAGTTTCACAGGAAAACAGTGTTGCAGAATTTCCCCCCCAAAAAAGTCAATGGTGACCAGTGTTCAAATGTAAAAAAAATAACAACCAAAAAAACATAAAATGCCTTTATTATTATCCATTATTATCTTCCCTGCACACACAGGGGGATAATAAAGATCTGCATAAGTGCACACTTCTACAGTAAAGAGGGAGAATACCCTTTTTTCTCTGTTCATGATTAGGTGACCTGAAACTTTAAGCCATGTCATGTAGCTGCAGGGGACAGGGAACAGGAAGTTCATGCACAAGCAGTAGAAGTCCATGCATCAGTACATGGTAAGGCCCGTGTAGGCTTCAGGGAACAAAAAGCAGCAGGCCTCAGTATGATGTGTGCTTTGTACATTAAAACATCTGATAACCAGTTCTGAGTGTCTGTTTTTCCTTCACAGACGAAGCTTTGTACTCTTTGTAACGGGGAGTCATCTCATGCTGCGCCATAAATTTGACCCTTAACACACAAATATTTTCCCGACACGGAGACTATCAAAACTGTATTCCCTCCCATTAGAAGAGAAATCGGTATGTGGGCCCCGGTGTTGCCACATATAACAGCGCTGTCGGACGAGAACAAAGCTGAGGTTAAAGGACGAGCCCAACCTTCTCAAAGGTGGCGTTTCAAAAAAACAAACACCTCTTAAAAGTGTTTTTTCATGTCACCTGAGGCCAAAACATGTCAGTATGCCCTGTAAACTGCTCCACCTGTGTGTGTCTGCATGTGCAAGAGAGTGAGAAGAGTACCCAAAGTTCATGACCATGGGTGATATAGATCCAACTGGTAAACTGAAAGCTTTGCCTTCTGGCTCAGCTCCCTCTCCACCACAACAGACCCCGAGGTACTTCACCTCCTCTGCTTGGGGCAACAACTCAACTCAAGCGATTCACTGTCCCCAGAAATGTCCCTGTTTTTTAACTGTGCATTAAAAACAGCCCGCGAAATGAAATAAAATTTTACACGGCAATAAAAAGTCTTGGTAGCAGAGCCTTCTGGTTGATGTTTCAATCATGTTGTGCTTGTGTTTTTGGCCAACAGAGCGGGCCGCTCGCTAAAGCAGCTTTATGTCGCTCTCCTTCCACTAACTACTTGCTTGCGCTAGTGAAAACTGCGGTGGAAAACTCATGGATGCTCTATTAATAACAATGAATCCTTCACCCCGAACGGCACCTATTCAGTCCAATGAGTATTGCTCCGCTGGCACATATGCCAAAAAAGTTTTAAAGCTTCCATGTTTTCTTCCCACAGAATATGCATAATATTGTTTCTTCCACCGGTCCTGCCTGAGAGTTTCCTCTCAGCTCATAGACTTTGAATTGTGTTGATGTCACGTTTTTAAATAGCTTTTCTCAGCTTGAGGAAAGTTTTACAAATATAAAACCTCCGTGGATCAAAAGGTCATAGCAGGAAGAGTCAAAATTGAGCTTGTTTGCAGTTTGAGGTGTCCTGTCAACAGTTTTACAGACATTTCTTTTGTAATGGTGGCTTATGGGAAAAATGGTTTTTTGCCTGCATGGAAATTTTTTTTTTCACTGCAATACTGCCACTGGGAAAAATTGGAAACAAGTATTATAGAGTAGAGAGGAAGGAGACCAGCCAACTCTTTCACAGGTAATAACTGTGTATATATTAATGATATATTGACCACCGAACTGGAAAAGTTCCCGGTTTACGTTTCAGAAGTCTGGTCACCATAGCTAGCACGAAGACAGGAAACAGCTAGCCCGTGTCTGTTCAAAGGCAGTAAAATCCTCCTACCAGCACCTTTAAAGCTCACATCTTGTTTGTTTAATCTGTACAATTAAACAGGAGAGAGGAATGTCATGTAGGAAGAAAGAGGGTTACTGTACAAACATCACTGATCGCTGTAGCAGCGTTTTCCTTCTTGTAGACTGTGGGATCGGCAGTGGGACAGCATCCCACGACTGCTTGCTGACAGGGTGGGACCTCAATCAGGAGCCTCCTTAAAGGCAACGCATTTTTATTTGTGTAGCACCTTTTAAACAGAAAAGAAACTGAAAAAACACATCATGAGGTATAAAAATGCATTAAAACAACCAACTACGAGAACAAAATAAATTGAAACAGGATTCTGTTTCAATTTAAGTTAAACAAAAATTGACAAAACGAGGCGAGGGTTGACCCTCTGCGCACGAGAACATATGTTCTCTCGGTGGATATTGGAGGTTTTTCATCCATCCATCCGTCAACATATACTGTAGATGACTTCAAACAAACTGTAGGGAACCTGTTGCACTGTATGACCTGAGGGACTACCACCATGTCCAACATCAACAAAATCTCACCATCTGTCCTGCTGCAGTGTTATCTGTCAAAACCTCTCAGTCAGTTTGAGATACAAAGAAAGGACTTTAAAAGCATCATGTTATATTTTAATGGCCATGTGAACACAGCAAGTCAAAACCAACAGTCAATCAACCGATAACCAATTTGTAGTCAAAGCAAAGACAAAGAAAGAAGGAACTAACCCGCAGTCATGCTAGCAAGCCTACTTAGACACAGCAGTGCTTAAATGCTAATACTAACATGCTAACATGCTTACCATCTTCACCATCTTAGTCAGCATGCTAATATTTGCTCTAAACATGAAGATAGATAGATAGATAGATAGATAGATAGATAGATAGATAGATAGATAGATAGATAGATAGATAGATTGATTGATTTCAGTTAGTAGGCAGTCGATCTAACAGACAGACCAAGATCACCATGTCTGACCGCTACATTGCTAGCGTTTCTAAAAAGTGACAAAACTCTCATTTTTCAGTTTCTTCAAAAAAGAAGTCAGGCTGTTGTATGAGGGTCGAGGCTTTCACTCCAACACTTTGGCAACGTGCAACAAATATCACTCAGCTTAGTCATGGTTGCTGTGTCTGTGTTGAAATGCATGTCCACTTGCTCTTAGATGTGGATGAGACCCATGAATGCTCCCCTCCTCCACATGCATCTGATTTATGTTCTTACTGAGTATAAAAAAAACATTTCCCAATCGTCTTCATATAATTTTTTCACCTTCCTCACAGATAGTTGCACCAAAGCTGAAGGAATGTGGAGGCGCTGATTAGAGTGCAGGATACAGGCCATATATGTAGTTTATTAGGTGTGTCTGATAGAACACATCACAGAGCTTAATACTCTGAGTTCATCTTCCAGAAGTAATTACATTATAAGCCTTTTTATGAGCTACCAAGAAAACCTGGCTAACGTGTGGGCAAACTTATCAGCTGCAAGAAAAACTGGCCCCAACTTTTGTTCGATGATTTATGTTTGTGTTCACAAAAGTTTGAAAGAATCAAACCACTACAGATTTTTTTCCCCCCGCTAAAAATATAATTCATAAAGTGATGAATGGATGTCTGTGATCTGCACTAGAGCCAAAGCTGGCAACAAAACCCTGGATAGATGTTTTTCTTCCAGCTATTACTGCCTGATAAGCGATCATCAGTTCAACACTGACTGGATCAGAGACAAAAGGTACATTAGTACAATTGAACAGCTTTTTGGTACAATTTAAAAGGTATAATTAATTCCCCCCCAAAAAATGCTTAAAGGGTTGCAAGATCATGAGCCTCAACTGGTCATTGAATTTTAATTAAACCTCTTTTACTGTTGCTAACATTCCTACATATTATTCACCACGTGTATGTACTGCATGCAGAGCTTTTTGCTTTGAAGTGCAGCAGGTTTACTTTAAAACAGCTGGGCTGCTGAAGAAAAGCAAGGATGGAAAAGGGTCATTTATACATCTTTTATCCATACGAATTTTTAAAAACAGGTCAGTGTTATTCAGAATATGTTCATGTTGGGCTGTTTTCAGGAGCAAAGCAGGGATGAAAGGGCTTAATGTGATCAAAAGCAAAATTTAAACATCTAAGGTCTGGAAATCACTACAGGCTGCGTTATGACTAAGCATGATTTATTTCATTTGGGCATGATTGAATACTTTTGTGTAGCTCTTTAAGATATGTCGTGGTTTCCAAACCTTCTTTCCTTGCATGAAGGCTTTGTTCTTCATACCAAATGTAAACTGTTTTAGATACATGTGGTCTTTGATTCAATTAACTTGGATCAGCTTTACCTCAGTACTCAGAGAGACTTTTTACATCCTCCTACAGACGGCATCGCCGTGCAGCACACAGCCTCTCATGCAGGGTGACCGAGTGCACAGTGTTTCTTTAACCTATTTTTTAAATTTGGTTATTTCTCTGATCCCCTTTAACAACACGACATGACATACATGTCTTATATAGCCAAACAATTCAACAAGAAAATATATAAGTGCACAGCATTTTTTTTTTATCCCATGTGTCCCATGTCTCACATTTTGATTGACTTTGATTCTTTTCACAAGTCAAACCAGTGCAGGTCAGATGCTTTTCTAAAATGTGTCTGTGTGAGGTCTGTCATCACGGGGCTGCGTTTGATGTCAATTAAACTGCGTTCATGTGGGTCAAGTGCAGGTGAACCCGTCACCATCTTTCCTAAACTACAGCCAGGGGGGGAAATTGTGAGTCAAGACAAAGTGACAAACTGCAGATGTAATATGAAGGAAACTACCACAAAGAAAAGGAAACGTAGCTTCAACAAAGACCGGGAAACTACTGTGGGCTATTGTGTGCTACTGATTCAACCAGAGGGCGAAGCACAAGGGGCAGAACAGACATTTTCATTTTTCAATATCAAAATTTTAGACCGTTGGTTTCCAACCTGGGGTCTGGGTCTCCTTCAGGGAGACGACAAAAATGATAGGGGGTCGACAAAGCTTTGTCTGCTCTGAGGTTGTCAAAATTAGATTTGCACGTTAGCTATAACCACAATTTACACAAAGGTCTGTTTAAAAACTATTCAAAAGGATACTGTTTTTTGGTCCTCACTCAAAAATAGTAAAAAAATAAATAAATAAATAAAAAATAGTAAGTCACAACACTGTGACCTCTCAAGCTCTGTGATAATGAATCATCGTTATTCTTTTGGGAAGGATGAGTATGTAAAAGCCTCTGAAAAAATGTTAAGCTTACACTACAAACCTCAATTCCAAAAACACTGGGACGTCGTGTAAAACATAAGTAAAAACAGAATGCAATGATTTGCATAAACTTTTCTACCTATATTGAGTTTAATTCAGCACAAAGACAAGATATTTAATGTCCAAATGGATTAACTTTATTGTTTTTTGTAAATATATACTCAATCTGAATGTGATGCCTGCAACACATTCCAAAAAAAAAGTTTGAACATGTCAGTCCATCTTAGATGAGCTCAGGCTGAGAGAAGTCTGTGGTGTTTCTGGATGTTGTTGATATACGGCTTTGAGTTTGCATGGTCGAGTCTTAACTTGAGATTGTAGATGTGGTGACAAACTGTGTTTACTGACAACAGGTTTTGTAAGTGTTCTAGAGCCCAAGTACTGTAGTATTCTTCAAACAATTATGTGGGTTTTAATGCAGTGCCACCTGAGGGGTCAAAGGTCACCAGCTTTCACTGTTGGTTTTCAGCCTTGCCTCTTCCGTGCAGAGATTTCTCTGGATTCTCTGAATCTTTTAATCATTACGGATTGAAGATCGTGAAATCCATACATTTCTCAGTTTACCTGTCGAAGGTTTCAAACAGGTGTTTTTTGGGCATTAAACAACTTTCCCAGACTTATGTTGCTCCTGTCCCAACTTTACACCTGTTTTAGTCTCCTCAGCATTGGTAACGTGTCCCATATTGTCCCACACAAACCTAGAAAGACGAGGCACTCATCCCACATTTGGTTTGCCGGGATCTGGTTCTCCTCTCTCACATGAAATGTGAAACATTTGGCTTTTCAGTGCGAGCACAGACACTCCACAAATAGGAGAAGCATTGGCAAAGTGTTTATTGTAAATTGTTTCAAATGGACACAGAAAAAGACCATGTATGGAAAATAAAAATATTTAATGTGTATAAAAAAGAACAGACATTTTACTTGAGCAGTATGGAGACATTCAGAAGAAGTGAGTTAACCCTCTGCTGCCTGCAACTACTGACTGTGCACTGGACAAGAAGAAGCTTCCAGATCTCAGAAAAAAAACATCCTATGATTGTTTGTTGTACTCCTGCTCTGTGCTCCGACTCTTACAGAACAGATGTAAGCTGGTCGGCAGGACAAAATGATTGTTTTGCAATTTAATGCCTATATTTGCAAATAATTGTATATATTGTTGACATGCTTTGATAGTAAACTTGGGCTGACAGACCCTGAAATCAATTTTTTATTTTTTCTGGACTTTGTAATTTCTGTAATCAATATGAAGTGCTCAGAAACACACATCAGATGTGCGAGTAAGCCACTACCTTCACTGAGGTTTATTAATATGATAATTCAAAGCAAATCTGTCCACGTCCCTTTCAGTTTTGGTAAAACTGTGATATGAAACTGGCCACAATCCAACGTGTCAAAGTAAAGACTGTTGTCCTGATGCACTTCAACTACAACCATGCCTCTCCAAATGCATCCCATCCCGACACGGACCGTTTTTATTTAAGGATGATGTGCGGACATGGAAAAAACAAATGTAGAACATTCCCTTATTAGAAGCAGATAAAAAGCACAATTCAGTGATCAAGTGAATGTAAATAAAAACCCAAAAGATGATCACCTTCATATGAAAAAGAGCTCACTACCAGAGGACATCAACCGCTAGTTTACTGGCCCTTATTAAAACTAGCAATGGAGTTGACATGCAAGCTTATACAGTATACAAAACAATAACTTTATGCTGTGATTAGTTCAGATTCAGATCCACATATTGTTGTTGAAATTTGGTCCAGAGTATGTTTTTTTTTTTCAACCTAGTCCAACTGAAAACTTCACAAGCATAGGCAGAGTTCATCCAATGATCAATTTCTTAAAATCAACCATTTTACAGTTGTGTTTTGGCTCCGATTAGGCAGTTCATTCACTTACAGCCTGCATGTGAACGGTGCCAGCTGCAGCTCACAGGACATGACACACAATATTCACTTCAGTAACACTGCGTTAAGCTATCAACAAGTGGAGGTTTGGCAGCGGCTACAACCACACACAGTCAGTAAAGGGAACACTCCGGGGACAAAAACAAAAGCGAACAGCCTCAAAGAAGCGCTGCGGACAAAGAACAAGGTACCGTACCAGTATAGCAACACATTAAATCAGTGTTTAAAAAAACAAAAAAAAGATACAAAAACATTTTCCTAGAAAAATATATTGTTAAATACACAAGACATGCATGTTAGAAATATATGGGGGACCAAAGACAAAACTTCTGAAAAACAACCACAAGCAAAGAAAAATACACGGTTAACCCTGTATTATCAGCATTAAATGTTCAACTTTTGTTGTTAAAATAAATTCAAGTTTCTTTTGTATCTTTTCAACACTTCATTGTTCAAATGGGCAAATGGTGGAAAACAAAAAAGGACAAAACCAGGACTGAATCAAAACTCTGGTTGTTCATCAGTTTTCTCCAGAGCAAAAAAATATTTCTTGATGAATTGACAGGTCAGCTGACAGGAAAATAATCTGGGAAAATTGTTGGAAAAAATTTGCTGGTTAGAGACGAAACTTTTCAGGATTTGAAGATTTCTGTTTAACCAAGGGGAAAAAATCTTAAACAATTTTAAGACACCATGTTGGGCTCTGACGACTTGTGATAAGCAAGTTTAACAGCTTATATACTATTTTGTATTACTGTACTTATTACTGTAATCAGAGCTGCGATGATTAGTCCATTAATTGATTAGTTGTCAACCATTAAATTTATCACCAGATATTTCGATAACTGATTGTCTTGAGTCATTTTTAAGAAACAAAGTCCAAATTCTCTAATTACGAATATGATTATTTTCTAGTTTCTTTACTCATCAGTGATAGTAAGCTGAATATCTTTGGGTTGGGACCAAAACAAGACATTTGAAGACGTCATCTTGGGTTTTAAGTAACAGTGACCGTTTTTTGACACATGGACCGAACATCTAATCGATTAATGGCGAAAATGATCTACCTATTACAACCCCAAATACTGAAAAAGTTGGGACGCTGCATGAAAGGCAAATAAAAACTGAATACAATGATTTGCAAATCCTATATTCAATTGAATACAGTGTAAAGACAAGATAATTTAATCTTCAAACTGATAAACTTTGTTTTATGAAATTCTTTCTCATTCTTGCTTGATATACGACCTCTGGTGCTCAACAGTCCTCTGTTGTCGTATTTTGTGCTTCCTAATGCACCACACATTTTCAGTGGGAGACAAGTCTGGACTGCAGGCAGGACAGTCTAGTAGCTGTCACTATGAAGCCACACTGCTGTAACACATGCAGAACATGTCTTGGCATTGTCATCATCTGGATGGCAGCATATGTTGCTCCAACACCTGTATGTACTTTTCAGCATTATAATGGGGCCTTTGCAGACAGTTAGCCGTGACACCTTGTGCACCGACACCCCCCATACCATCACAGATGCTGAGTTTTGAAGTTAGTGCTGGTAACAATCTGGATGGTCCTTTTCCTTTTTAGCCCAGAGGACACCATCTCCATTATTTCCAAAAAGAATCTGAGATGTGGACTCGGACCACAGCACACTTTCCCTCTTTGCATCAGTCCATCTCAGATGAGCTCGGGCTCAGAGAAGTCTGCAGCGTTTCTGGATGTTGTTGATAAATGTCTTTCGTTTTACATGGTAGTCTTAACTTGCATATGTAGATGCAAATTCCCTGTGTCAGCTTTTTTGGAATGTGTTGCAGGCATCAAATTCAGAATTAATGAATATTTACAAAAAAACAAAACAAAAAAACAATAGTTTATCTGTTCTAAGATTAAATATCTTGTCTTTGCACTACACTCAGTTGAATATAGGTAAAAAGGGATATTTGCAAATCATTGCATTCTGTTTTTATTTACATTTTACAAAACATCCCAACTTTTTTGGAACTGGGTTGTAATTGATTATGGAAATATTCGTTAGTTGCAGCCGTCGATCAGATGCAGACTTGATTCTGCAAGATATGATAATTATGATAAAAATGTATCAGGATATGAGTCACATTAAGAGTGTAATAAAGTGTGTCATCATGATCAATGCATCTTTTTTCAAAATTTCTTTACTACACAGACTTTTTGGGAGTGTTCTGGCAGTGATGTGCTGTGACTAACAGCTGTGGAAAAGTTTATCTTTTAAACTTTAAGCCACAGAGCGCCACATTTGAAACAAATTCTCTTAAAACCTCTAAAGTACAACAGCTGGAGCTGCGGAGTGCTGCTGGTTTGAAAAGCAAAGAAAAAAAAAAAGAGGACATAACATGTTTGTAGCTGGCCATGATTGTCTGGACTAATTGGGCGATGACGGGGGTAATTTGTTTATTCTAAATTGCTTCCTCTCCACGTAAGCCACTATAGATATGTTGCGATGCTCTCAACATGACAGCACAGATCTGATGTACACCGTACCAATACGATTCACAATCACAGGGAAATAACAACTCTACACCACAATCATGTGCTATCAGGATTCAAAACTGAACGCATGCAGTCTGCTTGCCTTAAGTCACTAAAAAGTAAAGGATATGTTAGCAAAAACATGAACAGAAACCAAATATATATATAATTTGTCTCCATTTTTAAAACATTTGTATTCAAAATACATTAATTATTTTTTTTTTCAAGTCAAACCTATGAAATTGTCTTTGGTTGAGAAAAATATCTTAAAATCTACAGGCTATAAATGTTATTGTACAGGAATGAAACATAAATGTACTCAAGATCATGTAACTGATCAAAATGGGGAGAGCTGATACCAAGTATCTAATCATTTCATTTGGAGTGCTCCAAATATTTAAAGTGCTTCTGCATTATTCCCTCAGCATTTAATGTGAAAGAAACATCCATCAAAGTAAGGCAGGTCGGTTTCATCTACTCATCTGTCCTCTGAAAATACACACACACGCGCACACACACACACACACACACAAACACACACATTTGTTCAGAAGAGGAAGGACACTAAAGAGAGCAGAGAGAGATAAAAGGGGCACAAATGAGAGTCGATCCTCCAGTAAGACGGTGATGATCAATCGACTCCAAAGACAGATGTCAGCGCAAAACCTTAAAAGCTGGGAGAGCATCGTCACAGCTGTTGATATAAAACCGGGTGAATAAAAAAAATTAGCAGCCTATTCACACACCATCTAATGATGCCATTTCCACACAGCTGGAGACGTCAACGAGGACATAAATTAGGACGAGGAAAAGAGTCTCAATGCAGAGGAGGGGAGGAGATGAGGCAACGTACTGCCAAAGAAAACGACAACGCCCGAGGGTTTGTTCGTTTTGAGGACCGAGAGAGAGAGAGAGAGAGAGAGAGAGAGAGAGATCGTTCTGGTTCCTGTTCTTAGGCTGTCACTGCTGTAGTGGACTCGTGATGTCTGGAGGTCAGGGTGTATCGTTCATTCTTCTCCTGGACACACACAGGGTGCTCTCGCTGGGACAACTCCTGGGGCTCCTTTATGACCGTCTTTAGGTTCTCTGTGGTGCACTGACACCTGCTGGTGTGGCTGTTTCAGACCACATCTACACATCCTGGTTAAGAGGTTTTCCCTACGATGGGGTTGTCCCTGAAACAGAAAGGATAAATAAGATGAGCGCCTTATTTTTTTTCAGGCTGTACACAGAACACAGAACGTACCACGGCGCAGAGCTCTGTGGCCAGCTTACAATCTTCAGCAATAGTTTCGGCGTTTATTCTTCTGTGTTCTGTGAGTGAATCTGGCATGAAAGCCCACTGATAATCTACCATAAACGATATATTATCTGTGACGTAAATGAACTGATTCTGATAAGTGACTAAATATGCATCCCCTGTTTTCCATTCCTTCATTTCTCTCCTCTCTCCCTGTTGTTCTCTTGAAGTTTCAATTCCACATAATGAAATATGACTGCCATCCCATAATATTAATTACAGGAAGCATCAGTGTGTAGTTGTTGTTTTTTTTTTTAAATTGGGAACTTATTCCACATATTTGTCAGTTGTGTCTACAGAGAAAGAGACAAGCAGTGGACAGGCAGGAGGGAAGGAGGGGTCTGCTTTTTATCCAGGAGCTTTGAATTCATGCGGTTATTATAAAGTTCAGCTCTGTGTGTGATTAGAAAACAGAAGAGGAGCTAAATCATGTGTTGACTGGTGCTGAAAAATGCTCCCCGTGTTCAGCCAAGCTGCTGCTCTCTCCAGAATTGACGTATCACAGTGCTTTGCGGCGTTTCGGCGGGCAGTGTGTTCCTGCAGCAGTTTAGACTTACAGGCTCCCGTACTGCGCCGTGGTGTCACTCCTGATGTTGTGCTGCCTCTGAAGTTCCTCCATGATGTTTCGGAGCTGTTTGAGCGTCTGAAAGGTCTCTTTGGGTTCCTGAATGGTGAACTTGGAGTACTCCTCCTGCTCCCGCTGAGGGCCCTGGTACACTGCCATACTGGCACATGCATCTACAAAGAGGAAACAACACATCGATATTCAGGGCAGCTTCAGGGATGGGTTACACTGGCGCAGAACTTTTTTTATGAAACATGCTGTCCAACCACAATGGAAATCCGAAACAACTCTCTGGGAACGTGTTCAGTGTTGCACACACTTATTCACATTACAAGTGACACAAATCCTTGTTTAAGAATGGACCAAACCAGCTGAGAGAAAGAAGAAAAAGAAACTAGAGATGAAACTGTATTTAAATGTCATATTCATTCAATTTTACTGTGGTTTATCGTGTTTATCGTATCATGTGTTGACACTTGTTTTGATTGATTGTATGTGTTAAAACGAACCAGAAGAAATATTCTCATGTTGGAAATAGAAGCTTGCTAATTCAGTGAAATGCCCCTTTACCCCCTCTTCTCTCCCTCCTTGCTTTGAGAGTGTAAACATCAGATGAGCAGTGTTTTATAGACGTTTGTATACAGTCTTCAAATTCTAGAAGGGGAAAGTAACATTTGTTATGTTATGTTAACATAAGTCATGTCTGCATGTGTGTAATATCAGATTCTTCACAAGTGTCGTCTTCATGGAGAGAACAGCTGCTAGTGTGCCACAATATGGTAAAAAAAAAATCCTCATCAAGTTGCAATTATTTCTACAGATACTGCAATACAAGGAATGATTATTTTTGTATAAAAATGTTCATTTTCACTGAAAAAAACTTAAAATCACGATGATGTGACAATTGTGAATGTCTGTAGCAAATAAACATGTTTATACAAGATCTGTAGTCCAGGGCATCTCTGCAGCACTAAAGTACTTCAGTACAATGTTGGTTTGTCACACATTTTTCCTTAATCAAAAAAATTGCACCTTCTGTGATTTGGATATTGCGTTTGGCCATACTATGATTTTGATAATATTTTTATTATTTGTTCAGTCAATGTTTTACTGTTTGCTGCTGCACTGCTCCAAAATTAGGGGACTTTGAATAAAAAGGGGCTAGTAGTTTTACACTATTTGCCTGATTGTCCGTGCAGTAATTGAACTATGTTGGTCTATTCTGTGCATGACATCTATTTCATGTTTGTCCTGGGAGAAGAAACCCTCCTCGACCTGAGTTTTCTTTAACAGGAGTTATTCCTTAATAGAATATTCTGTGCGGACTGCAAACCCCCTCGAGGCAAATTTGTGATCTGTGATACTGGGTTGTGAACACCCTTAACTGAGCTTAAAACTGAAAGCCAGTACTTTTACATCACAGTCATTGCTTAAATTGCTAATCCATCATGCTGGAGTGGAGCCAGAACAATGAAAAACATATCATGACAGATGTTAACACGTATGCATACATACTGTAAATCACCGTTAAAGGTCACGATCTCTAACGATGTAACGCTCCAAGAATCCAATAATGTTCTAGTGTAATCAACTGCTCGTTCTAATAAACACAAACCATTATTTCATGACCAAACACTGACCCTCCATGTTTTGGAGCTTGGTATCGTTAGAGGACAGGAGGGAGAAAATTCTCTCTGTTTCCCGGTCACAGTCGATGTCCAGCTGCAGGTTGGCCAGCACAGTGCTGCAACAAGACAGAACAGAAGTGTAAGAAAGATATTTTGTTATTGTATAACATTAAAAACAGAAACCCTGAAGCCCTGTATTTTTTCTGTAAGCTCTATGAATTAAACAAAGTAAAATTACTGATTACTGATGGAGTTTGGTTGGTTTGGAGAGGGCAATATTTGGTTTCCCACCAGAAAAGGCTGTGTGACAGCAATGTAACGTGGTGTAAATCATTTCTCAAGATAGCGTACACTTAGACTGATGTAGATTTTTTTTTTTTAGATAGACCTTTTTTATGTGGCCAAAACACATTTTGCTGCTGACCCTGTCCACATCTGTTCATTGTTTGGCTTCCGTGCTTCTGCTTGGGGCACGCTGACAGCCATCTACGTACAGTAAGTGATACACGATCAATAAATACCTTGAACCCCACTTCAAATAATCCAAACTATCCCTTTAAAAATAAATTGCTTCAATGCTATGTTCAGCACGTTGCTCTTTGTTTGCACATGTCCGTAGACACATGAAAAACTGGTCAGTTTATGGCAACAGACAATGAGTGTTTTGCGGCTGCTGTGAAAAATCCACATAATGATCCAGCTGGTGAAGTTTTGTATTTTGCCATTTTAGAGCGTTTACATCCCCCTCTACTCAACATTCCTGCTTTCATGACTCACAGCTCGAGTCTTAAAGTAAGCATCTACATGATTGGTCAAATTTACCACAAGCGGCGGAGTTTCAAACCAGCACTGAGCAATTTTATTAAGTGTTTACTATGATCTGTAACACATGTCCCACAAAACAACCCTTTATAGACATTCCATGTTTTGGTGGTGGTGGAGATGTGGGTTAAGACTCACGCTGTGCAGGGCTTACAGCCTGCCGCGGTGTTACTCTGGCTTTTGCAGCACTGCCAGGCTCCACTGGTGTAGTTTGATGGATGGAAGGTGGCCAGGCGTCCCTCGTTGCAGCGACTGACCTGGCCCAGGACCTCCAGCCACTCACTGGCCTCTACACAGTTTCCTGCTTGCACATACAGAGGCTTCTCAGAGTGAACCACCTGAAACATCTGACACAGAAAACAAAGCAGTTTAAGAATAACAGCGTTACCACTCATCAATTTTCCAGGTCATTTGTACAAGTTCATGAAAAGACTGTAGTCAATTGAAGCTTCTGTGGCGCACTGCAGGCTTTAGATTTAAAATCCCAACACCACAGAACCAGCAGGATTTTAGGAAAAGGTCGCTATTTATATGCTTCTTTTTATTTCTTCAGTATTATTATTGTTAATAATAGTTTATTTCTTTGATTCTTGTCCTCTGAGGGGAAAAATTCTCACCATTTTTTTCCAGGTCAGTCTATATAATGACTAAACGGTGCGTGATATTCAAGTTTTTATATATTAAGGCAGCAGGATATTTTACATCAGTGTCAATTTACATCAGTGAGGACGTTTTAGATCACAGCAGACAGCAAACTGAACGCTGAAGATGAAGAGGGAGAGTCCAGACAGTTCATCATGGTTTAAAATAATGCAGCGCAGATACAGCGCTGTTTTTTTGACCTGGTTTCTGGTGGAGCTGCAGCTCCCTCTGCTCTGGTTCCTCACGTCCATGCCCTTTTTATTCCACATCATAATGCTTTAGAGCTTTAGAGCTCCGAAACAGAAACATTTCAGTGGGAGCATCAAGGCAGTTTGATGCATGTAACTACCCCATAATTTGAACCACCTACTGTATATTTTTGTTGTTATGCAGCCTTTAGTCGTACTTACAGCAAAAGTTCCTTGTATATGGTAGGACTTCAACTTGGCAATAAAGCCCAATTCTGATTCATATAATATTTCACCCGTGACAACTTGGGGTTCACTGTGTTTCACAGTAAAACTCGACAGTTTCCAGGAGATTTTGTTCAAATGTCATTTTGCAATATTTCTTCAAATGTTCAAGGTTTTCCAAGTAGAAAACCTCATCCAAAACATATGTACACTGATTTAACAGAGAGTCAACAAATGCTAATGAGACCACTAAAACAATCTTTCATTATATGTTTGTTTCAACTCAGGGGACTGGGTCTGGGGCTATAATTTGTCATTACAAAGGGGCCATATTTTGGAAGTGATGTTTGGGTGTCTGCGGGGAATTGGCTTACATTTTTGCGGTTAAAGGCACTTTCATCCAGTTTCTCCACCGCCTGGATATTTTTGACACTGATGATGCAGAGGGCCTCTTTCCCTGGAAAGCAGAAGTCATTCTCTCAAACATACGTCAGGAATAATACACAGTGACACTCAGTAATATTAACAACATATATTTAGGCTGGCGACTCCAAACAAAGTGACACACACCAACATTTGATGGTGACAAACTGTCAAATCTAAGAAGTTTTTGATTGCTAATATCTATATGAATTCTTTAGTTTAGTGTTTGTGTTTGTCATAAGTTGTCAGATAGTGACAGAAGTTCAGCCTGACACATCTGGAAGTTACAGGTTATAGCTTGATAAAGACAATTACTCTAATTTATTATCACATCCTCCCTTACTAGTAAATCATACCTTACCATTAACACCCCTGACCCTTTCCTTAAATCCCCAGAGACTACAGGGCTTTAAAATGTCCTCAAAACTCTGATAATGACCCAATATCATTAATCAATTAAGACAAGACACTTAACACACACTTAAGTGCTTAGAACCTCAACATATTTCTTTGAATGAATCAGTCAATAGATCTATCAAGTCTCATGTACATGGAGATAAGAAACTGATGCTCTGCTCTTTAATCACAAGTGGTAACTATCTAAAGGGTCACTTTAAGAATTAGTTAACATTTAATTTGCCACCTCCACCAAATGTAGGACTGGAGAAAATCTTTACTTTGGCGCCATCTGGTGCTAGAAAGCATAGTGTGACGCCATCTCCTGATAGCTGTATACTACAAGTCATGGGTAACAATAAATTTTGCTGGAGTACAGGATGACGGAATCTGGTCTCACCTTTATGTTTGTGATAGGAGAGCTCCCTGTTGGTCACTCTGAGCCATCTCTTTTTAAAGTTTTTCTTGCCAAGGCGTTTTCTCCCCTGGGCACGTTTCTGTACCTCCCTAAAAGGGACACACACAAAACTGAGGTTCAGAAACTCCGGAGATCTGCAAATAACTAAAGAGATAAAAACACTGAAACAAGGCTCCAGTTACTCTGAAATAAATCCTATCTGAATTTCAAG
>JAJHUR010134587.1:0-19295 GCA_027495735.1 Lutjanus campechanus
AAACTATTTAAAATGTCCATTTCATTCATTTTCTGTGTTATAGCTGCCAAGAAAAGCTTAGTTATGTTGCTTATAAACAGCAGAAAGGATGCCGATTTTCTTTGGCTCCATTTAAGCTGAATATATTATGTATTTTTACATCTGTCTTTTGTTCTTTGCATGTCATATTTTTGCTTATATTTGATATTTTATCACAGCAGTGTCTGCAGAAAGTGTCTAAAGTTTTCAACTCACATCCTTTAAGGCTTGTGTCTTATTATGTCCGAAGTCATAACTCTTAGTCAAACTTTCCTAAGAAATACTTCATCAGTTTATGCAATGTACATATATATGTCAGTGTGTGTGTGTGTGTGTGTGTGTGTTAGATAAAGTCTTTACCAATCCATTTGTGTGGTTACACATGTCCCAGAGGGGGATGAGGGCCAGAGTGACCCGGCTGCCGTCCTCAGTAGGGATCTGGTTCTGACGGGTCATCACTGAGGACACCGCCCACCTGTCACATACAATCAACCAATCACTGTTTGTTTACTCAACTGACATCACACCAGCAGCTCCTGCTTCTTAAAGTGGAAGAAAGTTCATGAGCTCTAACACTGGTGTTGCCAAAGAGAGAGAAGGCTTGCATCAGACAAGGACAGAGAGAGAAGGAGGGAGGATGGAGGGAGGTAGGAGGGAGGGAGGTGGGGAGAGAAAGGCAGGGAGGAGCAGAGATTGGAGGAATTATTAATAACCAGCCCACTTTCTCTCATCCTTTACTATGCAATAATTTAGCTTAAAGTTACAGTTAGTTGGTGAAGTCTGAAAACACTAAGTCACTGCTTTAACATAGTCAGACCGAGAAACACAAGCAGTCAGGTTGTTAACAGTTCTGTAAACTGGGTGTGAAAAAGCGTCTGTGCAGATTCCCAGTCACCCAGGTCACGGTATTCGTTGAAAAGGTTGTCGTATGCAACTGGACTTGGAGTTCTTGAAGACATTTCACCTCTCATCCAAAAGGTTTCTTCAGTTCTGACTGAAAGGCATGAGAGGCATATGACTCATGTGCCCACCCTGGTTGTGAAAAACAATTCACTTAAGAATCACAAGTCTCAACTGAATCGCACGTTCCAAAATGTGATTATTGTACATAATTAATAACTTTATGGTTCCTCTGCATGCAGCACCTGACAGTGTTTTGAAGATTACATATTAGGAAATACTACTATTAATACTAACTTTAAACAAAGTGCAGTACCAAACTGCACATTACATCATGAAAACTTCCAGGCAACTCTGAGTGTACAGCAGTGTGGATACTCATGGATCTCACTGGTACTAGTGTCGCAGCAGAGGGCTGGGTATCATTTAAAAATGTTTGATACTGGTTCCTTGTTCGATATAAAATGACATTACACATTACTGTACGATTACACACTTCAGAGGAGGAAGCTGTAAGACCTGGGGGCAGCTGGAGAAACTGCTTCTACCTGCAAACTTTACTCAACCTGATAACTGGACTAATGAAGACAGTGATGGAATATCTGTACAGCACTGGACTATGAAAATACAAATACATGTCAAAAGGAACATTTAGAACAAACAGTGGTCTGCCTAATCCAAAGGGGAAGAAGAAGGGAATGACTGAGTTGGTGATGTTTGTGCTGCTGGGAAATAGTGGCAGAGTGAGACGTCTTACTTTCTCTGTGCAAATGAGCAGCTAGCTCAGTCTGACAACCATCCACCATGTCAACTCTCCTTTTTCCTCAGTCAGTAAACAACACCATGTTAGACATCAGAAATGTTTTCTGTCTTAGCTACATGTTATTCACCCCCTCAGTAGTTTCGCGTAGCCAGACGTCTCTCCACAAAATGCCCTGCCTTATTTGTATTTCTTTAAACCAATCACAAGTGTCTTGGGCATAGCTAAGCCCAGGATGCAGTGACAGTGCTGCTGCAAAATAGTGTTGAGGGAGAACTTGTTTTGGTGGAACATTTGCACATTGGGAGGTGAGTTCTGGAATTAAAATGACTACACCGCTGCAAAAGAAAAGCTAACAGCTGTTAGCTTATTTATGTTTGCACCATTAGCGTCCCAGGCACTAATTTGCTGTTTTCAGTGTCTACGTTACAACTAGGAGGTGTTCTCATTTGCTGGGGACTTTGGAAACATAAGATTGTGGATGCTGGAATTCTGTTTGAGGAAAGCGACCAATGGCAGGACTTATACCAGCAGTGTGCATCCGGTTAGTCAGACTATACCCATAGTGGAGAGGAAATAATGCACAGGGGACGATGTGGTGAACAGACGAGCTAACAGGTTAGCTGCACTACCTATCTAACATGCAGCACAAAGTTCAATTAGTGCAGATCTGTGCAGATCATTGGTGCAGATAAAAAAAAAAGCTAAAGCTCGGAAATATGACCCTGGCAGGCAGTGAGGCTGAGCTAAAAATATGATGTTCAATAAGGTGAAATCCTGTCAGAACTCTGTATATTTTTTTTCTCCTTTTCTGTCTTTTTCTCTTAAGAAGGTGGTCCTTGACTTTTTTTTAACAATCAGAAATGGGCTTCAAAGGAAGAGTATGTGACATTTGGTGCCATCTAGTGGTGTGCTTGCAGATTGCAAATACATTATCTCCTCGTCCAAGCACATCGGAGAACCTACAGTGGCCGCAAAACAAGTTAAAAAAAAATGCTAAAGGCTGAATCTAGTGTTTGATTTGTTGGTTCTGGACAACTATAGAAACAGAGTAAACAGAGTAAACAGAGTAAAACAGAGTAACGTGGCAGATCCATGGAAGAGGAGCCGCTGCCTCTGTAGATTAAGGGCTCGTTCTAAGGTACCAAATACGCAATGCTTCTTATTTTCAGATGATTATTACTTTTGACCATTATATTTAATTTCTGCCACATTCTGACAATAGACCCTCCTAAATCTTACACACTAAACCTTTAAGTTAAGAAAAGGTTGAGATCCCCTGATTTATTGTATCATGCACATACAGACGTTTAGCCTACATGGTTTGTAAGACATTTAAGACACAGCTGCCCATTTGTCAGACATGAACATAACCTCTTGACTACAACATTACCTACAAAAACACTGTCTTCTGTCATATGCTTGATGCATAAAATGTTCCACAAAAAGTCAGACTGAAGTTTTTTTAAAATCATTGAACCAGAACAAGTGTCATACTGAAATTCAGTGGACTAAACACATGAGTAAATGGCGTAACACACAGAGCCCTGAAGTAAGAGCAAGAGGACAGTGTTGACAATCGATTGTACAATAAAACTTCACAAAGCTTCTTGTTTGTACTCAACCCTTATTTTGAGGTTAAACTACATGACATGGTGCATGAAGTCAGTTATAATCCCTCCTCATCCACACAGTATGTACAGCAGGTCAACGCTGAACTAATAAGACAGAATGTCATTTGTGTAATTAACAGTTTGAGTAATAATTTTTACTGTTTGTCTTGGACTTCTTTTCCACATAGATGTCTGTTAACAACCTGTCTGATCATCTGCTCATGTTGCCGTGTTCCTTGATGATTATTATCATCCAGCCAAGTCTTATAAACCAGAACGCCCCCTTTTGCATTTGCTCCAGTTTATGGAAACTACACACACAAACAACTAGATGATGATGTGAACAATCTAAAACAGGCCCATTTTGCACACACAAACGCATGCACGCACACTGACCTGTAGTCGTCAAATGTGAAGCTGTCCTTCAGGGGCAGTTTGCTGGCTGCTGGATGAGTCTGGGGATGGAGGGAAGAAGGTAGATGAGAGGAAAAAGGGAGAGAGAAGGAAAAACACAAATCAGAATGAGGAGTTTCATTATGCAGGTATGCTGGAGGGGGGCTGCCTGACAGGGACGCCTAACAAGAAGGACTGGGAGTAGGGGGCCACCACTGAGGCGCGCCTGCATGTGTGTGAGTGTGTGTGGTCCGTTAGTGCAGCGTGACACTTGCCCCCCCACATACATCACTGTCAACTTAATTTGTTGTGGCCAGCAGCCGTCATAAATCTGCCTCATCAATTTAGGCCTGAAACGGGGTGTGTGTCTGTGTGCGTGTGTGTTGGAGAGTGTGGGTCCGTCGATGCCATGATCTCCATAAAGCCACAGCAGTCACCTACCAGAGCCATTTACAGACAGTCCTGAGCTCAAGCTGGAGAGAGACAGAGGAGATCGGTGGAATGCATAATGAAGAGAAGGAGGAGATGGAGGGAGATGAAATGGAAGGAGGGGGGTAAAGAGTGAGAACTGAGTCAGGAGGGAGAAAAGTAAGAAAGGAAAAGAGGTAAAAAGAGTGTGAGGAGGAGAAGAAGCTCTAAGTCAACTGTAAGAACATTAAAAGGACCTGATATTATCATTCACCATAAGACTGGGCAATATATCGATATGATATTGTATCATGATCTGAGACTAGATATCGTCACAGATTTTGGATATCGTTAGAACATAATATAGCATCATTTTCCTGGTTTTAAAGGCTGCATTACAATAAAGTGATATACTTTTCTGAACTTTCCAGAATGTTCTAGCTGTTTAATCATTTACCTTTTCCCACTTAGTCATTATATCATCTCATTACTGATTATTTTTGATCAAAAATTATCTTTGATTTTAAAGCACCAATAGTCATCCCTACATTATTGTCACATTATCGAGGTATCTGGTCAAAAATATTGTGATATTTTCTCATTTTATCACCTCAGCGGCTTCCATGCTCCCATGGAGTATACAACATGTTGTTCATTACAACCTACATGATCAATAATTATCAGTATCAATCGATATGAACCTTCACTATCGGGATCTGTGAAGTCACCCGCAGGTTTCTGAAGAGCCACAGACCTTCTTCACAGCAGCCATTTTGACATGAAATAGTAAACTAGCACTTTAATCGTGCCTGAAAGTTGAGCCCGTCGAGCCCCGACGCCGACAAAATTCTGCCAAAAAACAACCCGAACCCAACCCTCATTAGCATATTTCAGCCCGAACCTGATTACAGCCCGACATTTTTCTTCACAAGCTTCCCTCCATGCACCATTCAGTATAGGAGTTTTTACTGACAGGGACAATACAAGGGGGGAACAGGAATTGGCAACGACTAAACTGGGGAGAAAAATGAAAGTAAATAAATACATAAATATAGTACAGCCTGAACCCACCGTGAGCCTGTGCAATATGTGAGAAATCAGGCCCAACCTGACCCAAAACACTGGGTGCCATCAGGTTCAGGCACAGATCATAAGCTCTAGAGTAAACACAGGTGTTTATAATGACACTAATTCAGCTCAAACAGAGTCGGGGTGCTGCTACTGTGCATGTTGGCTCATTGGACAGGCTCTGCTATACTGAATGGATGGGCTCTTCATTAGTGTCACTGGTCACACCTGTGTTTAGTGTCAATAGGGATGCTGTGAAAAAGTCTATTGTGAAGCTCAGTGTGGTGGCTCCATTTCGGCAGTGCCTAACTCAACTAACTCGCGGCTAATCAAAAAATAGGCAAAGAGGTGGAGTGTGGGTGGAGCTGAGGCAGCCAAATGAAGTGGCTACCTAGAAGATTGCTCTTAATTTTGGATAACTTTGACCTCTATTATAAGTTTAATATGAAAATTTGGTGCTGTACGATTGTCATGAATAGGTAAACATGTTTATTTCTGCTGTAAACTTGGACACTTTAATATTGGGGATTAGAGAGATGGACTGCCTCAAGTGGCCATTTGAAGAACCGCAGTTTCTGGCACTTCAGAGCTGGCTTCCCTTTTCAGCTGCTTTGTTTTAGCCCTTTTACTACAAACAGTATTTGCTTTGTAATGTTACTGACCATTTACCAAATCAAACAATGCATTTTTAGAATAATGGAATAGTTTGACATTTTGGGAAAGGTACTTATTAGTTTTCTTGCTGAGAGACGAAAGGCTGGGCGTTACATTAAATTAATTTGTATTTTAGCTTTTGCATGATGTAGATATGATGTCTAAAATGAAGTTATTACAATGCATACAAAGGTTTGTTTTCAGCTAAAGAGTATTGTGACTCGCCAGCTCTGGCAATGAATTTAATGGTGGCATTTACAAGAGGGTCAGACTGAAAAAGACTGTACACACCCTTCTGGGTTCTGGGTCTGTGTTTGTGAATGAGGTGTGATCTGTCGCTATGAAAAAGAAAGCCACAGAAGTGGACTGATCAGTGCGCACATTCTACTTTGCTCAGTCTGCCACCCCAGGAGGAGATCACACACACTAACAGCAGAAACAGAAGAATCAGTGTGAACACACTTTCCTGCTATCTGTGCTGAAACTTCTTACCTGTGCTCTGTTTGGTACTGAACGTACGGTAACCTGGAATTTTTGAATATACTTGCAGGTGGTGCAGCTCTTTTGGTATTCTTGTTTGACATTAAGCCCTAACAATATAATGTTTCAATTATGTTTTAGTTTCTTGAAAAATTAATGAGAAAAAATGCAATTGATAACATTTTTATGCCAGTGTGCTTCATACAGAGTTGGAGTGAGGTCATGGTTTGCCTAGCTTAGCATAAAGTGAAAAAACACATCTACCAACACATGTAAAGCTCAGTGTGGACATCTGTATACCCTCAATCTCTTGTGACCACCACAAAGATCCTCCAAGTGGACACCAAGGAGTAGTATAAGCATCTGTATAGTATAATCCAGCCTTAACCTCTGACCCAAAAATCAGCCTTTTGTCCAATGGGTGTCATCCCCAACTTAGCTGGTCTTTAGTCTGAAATGTACAAGTAAAAGTAGGCTAGGTCAGAAACACACACACACAGCATCATCGTGTGTGCGTGTGTGCGTGTGTCTGTGCCAAGCGTCCGGCAGTTACACTGATTCATCCCTACAGGTGAGTGCGGAGTATCATGCTCGTCAAGTGAAACAAAGTGACCAGGCTTCTATCTCACACACCTCACACAGAAGTGATTCTCTTTGCTCTGTTTGACTCTCTCCCACCAGAGGAGGAGGGGGAGGAGGAGAGGTAGTGGTTGGAGGTTACTGAGGTCCAGGTCAAGATTATCAGACTGGTAAACTGTTTCCTATATCTCAACTATCATGGTGATTCCTAACCAGGCAGGGACATGAAATGCCATTAAGTTAAGACATCTACTTATTCATGGACAAGAGAGAATGATTCCTACTGTATTTATACAGGAAAGGTAAATGTAAAGCCAGACAGTTCTAAATATATTGACTGGAGCCTGTTGACTAGCCAGTATCAGCTCATTGCAGATTTATTGCCGTCACTGTGCAGGTCAGCCGATAAATGACAACAAAGTGAAGCAGAGAAATGCCAAAGGTTCTCAAACAGTGTCATCATTCTACAGGAAACTGTGGCCTTGGCAAGACTGAGGAGAAAACCCTGACAAGCAGACATATTCAGTTACAGTTTCACTGAGGGGCCTGCAGGAGATGGACACATGGGTGTAAAAAACAGCTGAATGGAGCACACACACACACACACACACACACACACACACACACACACACACACACACAGCTCTTGATGCATTACCATCCAAAGACAAGGGGCATCCATCATGTGCCACTGTAGAGAGAGAGAGAGAGAGAGAGAGAGAGAGAGAGAGAGAGAGAGAGAGAGTGTGTGTGTGTGTGTGTGTGTGTGTGTTTGTTGGAGGACACAGACACGTACAACAGTACAGTTAAAGTCTTCTAAATCAATGAATGGACAAGAAACCACAAAGTGCAAAAACTCATGGGTTTTTCCCACTGGTGAAGACTGCTAATAGGTTGAGTGTGGGTGGCCAATCAGAGCCAAGATTAGAGACACAACAGAGGAGAGATGAATGATTTCTGTGCTGTACCACTGTGGATGACCAAGAGATTAAAACAAGAGCTGAAGGTGTGGTTTTTATTGGTTATTAGAGTGCTATGGAGCAAAGTGTTCATGGGATGCACATACATATGATCACACCTGCCAGCGGAGTGCTGCAGGGATGACATGTTTTTGCAGGTCAACCCAGAAGTGAACATTTCTCTGGTTCCCCCAACAAAAGCCAAAGGGATTTAGGGCTACTGCAGAAAATAATCTCTGTGGTGAACAAAAGTTTTTTTCAGTTTTTGTTCAGCAAGATAGTCTTCACAATTAACACCACTTTTATGATTTTTGAAGCAAGCATTAGAAGTAAAAAGCTCAAGTCACCACCACTAAAATAGTGTCATTCAGCAGCTTGTAAGAATTGAATTAGATCGATTTGGCAAATCTGAATCAATACCCAGCTCTATAATTAAGCTAAGCTTACAATGTCTTGACTGGAGGGGTATTCAATCAATGTGGATAAAGGAAAAGTCTGGATTATTTTGATAAGTCTGGTTCATTTAAGTGAAAGATCCATTCCATGACTGTGGCTTAAAGGAATCCCTGCTCAGTAACCATGGTAACTGATACCACTGAATTAGCCTGCTCCATGGCAGGTTAACTGCTGAGCTTAATTTAGCTGTATGTTAATGACAGTTCTCTCAAGTGTCTTTTTGTGCTCACGTTAGTTTCAAAGAACACATTAATAAAAAAAAAAAGTTAAGAAAATCATGTCACAAATTCCCCTGTCTTCCAACAACATCCTTTAATTTAAAAGGTTAACACTTCTAAGAAAAACGTGCCAAAGTTGTTTTGAAATGAAGAAAAGAAGGAATGAGAGAAAGAGGACAACGTGCCTTGGATTGGAATCAAACCTGCTGCTGCAGCCTCAGTACATGGAGAGGACACTCCACCATGAACACACGCTGGGATCACATTATTGTGGCATTTACTTTATCTGCAGTTTTTTTTTTTTTATAGTCGTCATGTTCGTTTTGATGATTGTATCAACAATGACCCCTTTATATTCTTCATATAGTTCAATCTGCAGGGTTTGTTTCACAGCTGAGAAGAAAATCTCTCATTTTCTCTTCTTTTTGTTGCTTATCCTCTTTTTGACAATCAGCTGTTCGAGGCTGCTTCTGTTTTCTGTGCACGCTCACAGTGCAGCTTTTAGTCTGGCTTGAGTTAGCCTTTACTACACCAGGCTAAGTTGTCTTCTTGGAACAGCTTAGACCTTGAGTGAAAGTTGAAGTTAATTCAAATCAGGCTTTTTCCCTTCAGCACAGAGCCCCCTGCTCTCTACTAACATACAAACATGACATTCATATCAGTCTTGTCATCTCACTCAAGGAAAGAAACCAAATAAATACAATTCTATTTTCCCAAAATATTGAATCAACTGAAAAAAAAAAAAAATAGAGAGAGAGAGAAATACAGGTAACTGCTGTGATAAAGAAGCAAAGACGCCAGATTGAGTATTCTCTGTGAGAATACCGATGTCATAAAACCAAACATCTGAAATACAGATTATAACAAGTTTTTAACTTAAACGGTCACAAACATCCCCCCCGACTACCCATGTGATAATAAACTGTAGGTCGACTAATCTGGACATGCTAGAGGCACACCTCTGTGTTTTGGGGAATGTCAGTAATGGCTGTGGCTGTCTGTGCACATCAGCATATATCAGTCTGTGTGCTGATCATACATCCAACATACCGGACAGACAGAGGACAGGGAGGGGGAGGAAGGGGGTTCGAAACAAGAGAGAGTGAGAGTGAGAGAGAGAGAGGGGTTTTGAGGAAGGTACATTCAGGTCAATTCAATTCAAAGCCAATGTGACAAGCTAATTTTCCAGCCCGGTCATCTGAGGAGGGAGGGGAGGGAGGGGAGGGAGGAGGTGGGACAGAGCGAGGGCCAACGCGACAAGGGAAGGCTGTGAGCGTGTGTGTGCGTGTGTGTGTGTCTGTGAAGAAAGGACATGTATCAAAGATGAGGGGACAGGACACACACACCCTCCTTTCTCAGCCTCCATCTCAAGCCAAGTGCAACACAGAGTTGTGTGTGTGTGATGAGAAAATCTCCTCTGCTTACAGACAAAGTCAAACTCATAGGAGGATCATTATTAAATACAGCACTCCTCCATCCAAACCTCACAGTTCAACACTTGATGACATGACTGTAAATATATACTGTACATATTAGGGTGGAATGATTTTGCAAAAATATCTAATTTGGATTATTTTGACTGATATTGCAATTGCAACATGATTTGCGATATTAGAGGTAATGTTAATTTTACATCATTATTCTGACTTTGATTGAAAAACATGTTAAAATGACTGTGGTGGGATTTTTTGCAGGAATCTGTACCAAATGAAGATGTTTTTTTTAAGTCTGTAAAGTCTGATTTGTAGGACAGGACGTCTCTGCCTCATCACATTCATTCATTTTAATGTTTTTTTGATATATTTTTGCCTTTAACAAATATTGCACCTCCTGCAATTTGAAAATTGCAGAAAGCTACATTGCGATTTTGATAAAATTTCGATTAATATCACATTCCTAACACAGATCTCATGCTATGTAACTATAACATAACAAATCTAGGTTCTGATCCCAGTCTATTACAAAAGACCGAGACACCTGTCATCATGCTGGTACTAGTAAATTACAGCAGAATCATAAAGGATGGTATTGCATGAATTATCGATGATGTGCAGTTCCTACATTGTTTAATTAACCATCCACAAGCTAACCTACATAGCACACAGTATATGCTAGCACAGTGTGTTAGCATCACCATAGAACAGAATTAGTAACCTCAGGAAGACGCACACTGAAAGTCACTAACTTCTCTATTGCCATTGCTTAGTGTCACTAAACTTGGCACTTTGTCAAGTTGCACAATCTCCACTTATATTAGAGCTGCAGAAAATTCACTGATATCAGAACATCGTCACAAAAGTTTCATTAAGTGCAACGTTGAGGTAAAATGTTAAAGAAGCTAGTGACTGTAAGTAAGAGAGCTACAATAGACTGTTTTTACAGAGAAAGCTTTCATGTGACTGAACAACACCTCATTAATTACTTAAAGTTCATTTATTAGTCACTTGTGTGATAATCTGATTTTTTTTTTACTATGTTCAAGAAGGTTGAATAACACATAAGTATGGTCATAAACCTTCATCACATCAGCTACACTCACGCCAAAGTCCACCCCTTAACACACCACCAAGTGGTGCAACAACAAGGCGTATCAGATGAATACAGGACAAAATTACACCTGTGCTCTTGTGTACTTAAAGGGATAGTTCCCCAAAAAATGAAAATTCTGTCATCATCTAATCAACCTCATGCCAATTGAAGGTTGGGTTTAGTTTTTTAGGCCAAAAAACACTGCTGTTGTTTCACAGAAAAACAGTGTTTAAGAATCTTCCAAATAATAGAAGTGAATGGTGACCACTTTTAAACATAAAATCCTCCACACTTAACTTGAAAAACATTATTTACACCATGTTTTTAGCCTGAATAAGGTGTGTGTGCACAGTGTGTGTGTGTGTGTGTGCAAGTGAACAGCACTTCCACTGTTTGGGAGATTCTGTAATGCCGTTTTCCTGTGAAACTAAAAAAAAAAAACTAAACCTGACCTTCAACAGCAGGAGGGGGAGTAGATGACTGAATTTTCTTTTTTGAGTGAACTATCCCTTTACTCCACTATTTTTTAATTAAAATAAACCATTAGGTATAATTAATCCAAACTGTGCAGCACAATACTGACACATGTTGGTGTCATCATAACACCCCACAAACAGTCATCACAGCACTCACGGTGTAAGTATCAGAGAACCTTTGTCTCCAGCGATACTGTTAGCCTCTCTCATCTTTATAATTCTACAATTTTTGTTTCACCATGACACCTGCTTCAGGAAAGTCAACATTTTAAAGTAGACAGTTTGTACTGTATCGTATCACCTGTTTCAGTCCCACTTATGCTGGGGCTTCCATCACAGTTAGCAAAGCAGATTCTCTATCAACTAATCTTTAAGCCATGTATACTGACACTTCATGACACACAGACACGATCACACAGTATGTCATTAAAACATTCTTCCATCAGTGCTTTCTTTGTTCCAACATCACTTATAAAATATCACTAATGATGTCAAATGTATATGACACATTTACACAACACCACAACTCAACACTGTCACTCATTGGTGGGCTTGATGAAGTGGAGGAATAATCAAAGTTAGCTTTAGTTAGTTTTGAAAAGAATGATATAAAATTAACTTTTACAAATGCAAAATATAGGGAATCTAAATGAAAAAGGCAACAAACTAATCAAACACACCATCGACGATATTCTGTTAAATTTGTGTCTGAAAAAAAATATTCAGCCAAATCCAGACATCATGCCTGTTATCTTAACATGCACAACAACAACAACAAAAACATCCATTCTGCTGCCCGTACATCATTTAATTCAAATAAACACCTAGCTGCTGACAAAAAGAATGGATTCTTTGAAAAATATTTATTTCAGTGCTTCTTTGATATAGAAGAAATGTACGACTTCAGAGAGAAGGACTGTGGTGAGATGGGATCAAAGCTGAGCTGTCATTTCACCATGCTTCAGATTAATAATGGGACATTAGCATATTTTCAGATTACTATCCCACTATCTGTTGTCTGGGCCTGTTAGCCAATATTTCATCATATACCATAATCACTGTCTCTGGATCTTATTCCATTTTAGGCACATTACACTGGACTGGAAGTTCACAAACTGAATCTTTTCTCTAATTGAAAAGGGGCACTGCTCATTTTGATATGCAAATTATTTTGTGATGCATTAAATTATGATTAGAAGAAGTTTATATGCCAAAATCCAAAGGAGGAAAAGTGTCAGTGACCATAATCCTTAGCTCAACTGTGACGACTGGCTGCACTTCTACTTCACATTTAAGGTGTTATTCTATATTCTGGCCCAATGTCTCCCCCTGCTGGTCAGGGTGAAATATTTCAGGCTCATGACTGAACTGCTGCTCACTGCAGAAATGTGGGAGACTGAAGCCAAGTGCACAAACAGCTGCAAATGTCTGTTGCTGAGCTAGGACTTTATGTCCTCATGGATTTTCTTTTTGAGATTATTTTTTAGGCCTTTTAGCGTCCACTTGATAGGACAGCCCCAAGGGGCAACAGCACGCAGGCTGGAACCGAACCCACGGCTGCCGCTGAAGACTCCCAGCCTCTGTACACGGGACACACGCGCCATTTTGACATGTGACAGAGGAAAAGAACAGGTGTAAATAATAAAAGGAATGATGTTTGAGTTTCAAGGTTCTGTGTTGCTACTGCTGACTCACTGTCATGGTTTCACAAGGACATGTGAATGGCACAGAGCCATCATCAATGTCATTTGTAAAAACCCATGCTCTAGACAAATCTGTAAAAGAGAAAAATTAAATAAGGATGCCCCTCAAGGGGATCACTGTTTGCATTTTTAATTACTTGTTGAGGATGTAACTTTGAGATAACTAACCATGTTAATGTATGTTTAAAAAACAACATTCAAGTTGTTAAATTTGAGTTTAATAAAAAAAATGTCACTCAGACTCAGATCTCCTAACCTAGCAGAGATCAGTAAGGGTCGATGGATAACTGCCACAGGAGGAGGGGGTCAGAGGAAGTTTTCATCACGGAGACAGAGGACAGAATAAGTGAGGATGTTCACCTGGACAGAGACTTTATAAACCTGCATGTGCAGATATATGAAAAATACACCTGACAGCAGGTAATAATACATCATTAAACTGATGATGATGGACTTCATGTGTAAATTTAGAACTATATTATAATTTGAAATGTAATCAAACAGGATATTGTCAACATAATTATGAAGTGTAATTTATTTTTCAAATTCAAAATGAAATATACAGTCATTAGAGCAAAAATTCAGTTTGTATACCAGCAGACTGACTGCACATGACTGTACGACAGGTCTGGAACTCCTAAATTGCATTTATATTTGAAAGAAAACTCAAAATATGAGAAAATTGGTGAATGCCATGATTTCTCTTAAATCATTTGCATACACGACTTAAGAACAAATCTGTGTGGTTGCTGCATGAGGCCCATTGTGTGTGTAGGGTCTTTAATATCAGTGTTATTAATCTCATGCTGAATGTACTAACTACAACCATCCCATATCCATCAGTGGGGAAAAAGCAGAAAGTCTCAGACAATGGAAATACTATGTTACTGCTACCTCAACACTAAACTCATGTACAGTAACAACCTTGTTCACAATAAGGCTGAATGATATGCATTTTTTTTGCGTTTGCATTTCCATTTTAACTGAAAAAAGCATGATGTGATTTTTGTAGGTACCAATCAAGCATGTTCCTGTAGGTCTTCATCAAAATTGCAGGTACTGCAATTCACTATTTCATTCAATTATTCAGCCCTGTACAGCACAACATAACTTGTTGCATGTGCCAAGAAAAAAAGAAAAATCAGCCTGTGCAATCAGTGGAATGATGTCTGTTGCACGCCTGTGAGTGTGAGTGTGAGTGTGTGTGTGTGTGTGTGTGTGTGTGTGTGTGTGTGTGTGTGTGTGTAAAAGAACTGAGAGCAGAGTATAGTAGTTTGTGAGTAAACAGTAAGAGAATTAAGTCACAAGTCACACATCTTATCAATCTGTTGCATCAAACAACAACCATCTGTTGGATTCTAGTTTAGTTCACACTTAGACTCCATCACACTTTGTGCAAATCACTAACAAACACAAGAATGCTTTACAGATTCATACTGTATAATCAATATGAATTTCATATAGATAACAGAGCATGCATAATGATATAAATTTATTGAGATTTACTGTACTGCTCATCAGAAGCGTAATAATATATACAGTAGGTGTTCTGCACAGTACTACGTGGAATGTTCCTGTAGTTTACTATTACAGACAAATAAAGACACTGGGTCTCATGCAAGAACAACTCATATGAACAGATTTGTTCTTATGTGGTGTCCGAGTGACTGAGGAGAACTTGTCATATTCACCAACTTTCTTATGTTTTGAATTTTCTTTCTGATACCAAGACAATTTAGGAGGTCCAGACCTGTCGTAGAGTCATGTGCAGTCAGTCTGCTGGTATATAAACCAAAGTTCTCCACTAATGACTGTATATTTCATTAGTTAGGAGACATTTTGAGTTTGAAAAATAAATTACACTTCATAACTATGTTGGCATTATCTTGTTTGACTATGATTTCAAATTATAATATAGTTCTAAATTTACACATGAAGTCCATCATCATCAGTTTAATGATGTATTATTACCTGCTGTCAGGTGTACTGGTCGTATATCTGCATGTGCAGGTTTATAAAGTCTCTGTCCAGGTGAACATCCTCACTTATTCTGTCCTCTGTCTCCATTAAAACTTCCTCTGACCCCCTCCTCCTGCTGCAGTCATCCATCGCCCCTTACTGTGGCGAGTAGTGTCTTTTTCATATTGAGACGTTTCTCCCTTATTTCAGCGACAGCCCAACCATCCCGTAACACGGCATAAACAGGACTCGCTTTTCCCGTTTCTTTGCTTTAGCAGGTCTTTTAATTTCACTGTTGACGCTGTTAAAATGACAGATTTTCCTTTATGGATCTCCGAGAGCAAAATCGTTAAGTTTTTTAACTTTTTACTCTTTCATGACATTTTCACAAATGAACACTTCTGAAATATGGATCAGGGAGCCTCTATGGTGTTATTGGGGTGCTAATTATGCTAATTTACAAGTTTCGTGCATGTGCACTCAGATACACACAGGTGGATCATTTACACAGGTATCTTAAGTTAAAAGCGTTTGCTGAATTGGACATGACATGTACGAGCCCACCTTACGAAGAAAACCAAGAGAAATTTAAGATAAGAATACGGAAATGTTCTTGGATGAGGCCCAACATTAATGTCCTCTGTCAGTCACAAGTCTGTGTAAGTGATGAACTGCACTTGTGGAGGATTTTGGAAGTGGTAAAAGATGTTTCATTCACATTTCAGGCCAATTTGAGTGGCCTGCTACAAATCTTTCTGCCTCTGTAGCACCAGTGTTGTGTGCAAAAAGAGGTAACATACAGACCTGCTAATTCACAACAAACATTTTTACCTGTCAGCAGGTGTAATGAATCACATTCAGTAATGGTTTCATTCCATTTAGATTCACCAGGGTCCTGTTATTATGCAGTCTTGCTCACTGTCATGATGAAGAACTGAAACACCACTTGTCATGACTAAATGTACAAAATATGTCCAGTGTGAGTGTGTTTACAGTGTGTGTGCCTACCTGTACCAGTTTGTAGAAGTAAGCGTACTGGCGTGCAGTGTTTTTGTACTGGTTCATAATGTCCTGCACTGCCTGTGTGCCCAGCAGCAGCTGCACCTCATCCTGCTGGTAGTACAGTGGCGTGTCATACTCCTGAGGAAGACTGCGGATGTACGGCTGCCAGAATGAAGCAGGGTTAGCCCGTTCACACAGCAGGTGGAAGGCCAGCGTCACGTTGCCCATGGCCTGTAGGATCCTGTCCTGGCTGTACAGAGGACCTGAGACATGGAGCTCACCGTCAGTTACAGCAGAGCAGAGAGCTACTTTGTGCCGACTAACAAGCAACAGCCCTCTGGGCACTGCTCATCCAGACATATAAACTGCAAGTCACCAAGACTTGCAGTTTATATGTCTGGATGAGCAGGTTCAAACTTGCTACAGTATTTTTCCATATTAGAATCTTCACTTTGACATAGTCATGAATTCTATTGAAACAAATGTTTTATCGAACATGGATAGCTAAACACTATGGTACAGTAAGTTACACGGTCAATTTTTAACATGAAGTCGAATCAAACTTAGATGTTGTTTTTCCTGTTTGCTCCTGTAAGGACACCGTTTCCTCATGGAGTCCAGATAGCTTGATGTCCAATACTTCATGTGAAGTCCTTACCCAGTATAGAGTTCTGAGCCGACTCCACCGTCATCAGCATCTTCCTGGGAATCCACAGGAACAGTTCCTCTGCCTGCACACACACGCGCACACACAGACACACACAGACAGTGCAAGTATTATTTGACACAGCTGTGACAGCTTTGGGTGTGTTTATTTTTATTTTATTTAGTGATTTTATTATTATTATTATTTGTTATTTAGATCATTTTTTGGGGTGCCAGCCAGGTAATAACCAGACAAAAACTGTCCAGTCACACACATGAAAAATCAGCCAACACAAGGGATTGTATGTGAGCAGAAATGCTCACATACAACCTTGAAATGAATAAACACTTTCAGCAAAAGAGTCAAACACACTTTGCTTTTCAAAAAGTAACACATGTATTAATCCAAGAACAGAGGCACTGATATTCCAATAAATACAACCAAAAGAAGGTGAATTTAAGAGGCTATTACTCAGTCCATGGACGGACAGACAGACAGACAGACAGACACATACACATACACATATATACATACACACAGTGAAAGAACTAAAGTACGGTCTCTCCTTATTTGCAAAAGATAGTCTCTCATGATTTGAGGACAGGGATGTACCGATTGACCGGCCAGAGACCGGAACGGTCAGCGCCACATATCCGATTCTATGCCCATCATATTCACACATGGTCGCGTCATGTGCGCAGCACACGCTGGCTGTAATGTCACTCCCAACACAGTGCTGATCATAGCAACACACACTCAGACACATGCTCGCATGAAGTCAGTGTCAGTGACAGACTCCAAGGACAGGATAAAGAGAAAACAGACAGTCTACAATGAGACAGAACAGCTGACAGTGTCGCCAAACAGCCGTAAACTTTGTAGCTCTTCATGCCAATGTTAGCCAGCAGCAGACTGTTCATAGACTGACAGTTAAAATCTCACCTCCTGTTCTGGCTGAAGAATAAACAACCTGTGTTGATGCATCTTCTCAAACATTTTCTCATCCAGACTCTTTAAACTTCTTCTTCTGTTTTTATCTACAGCAAACTGTTGCACCGCGTCAGTCTCCGGTTTGTTTACATCGGCTTCTACACAAGATGACGTGAAATCGAGTCCCACGAAATCTTGCAAGATTGCCTTTCTTCAAGTACATAATATTAATTTAATCTTACAATAAGGCCTGGCTGTCTGGAGCACTTTTGGAGAAAATATATAAGTTATTTAATAATCAGTGTTTTATTATGAACATCCAATTTAGTTTTACAAGAAAAGTTGCAACAATGTTTTGTGAATGCTGTCAATTATAGTTCTTAGAAAGACTGAAAATCAGAATCGGCCAAGAAAATTGGAATCGGTGCGTCTCTATCTGAGGAAAAAAACACAAAACAGTCTCTCCAGATGTACAAAAAGAAAAGAATCTTCCACTGGTTGTGGGCTGTAAACGCTGGGGACAACTGTAGTTTCTGACCACTCCAGACTGCACTGCAAGGATGCCACCACGTATGACGCTGTGTGACATCAGATTAATGCGAGCTGGTGATCAACAACAGCAGATACTGAGGAGGTTGGCTGAACAGCCCCATCATTCATATGCACTTTGGCAGCTAATACAGAATACAGAGAGGCCCTGACCCTAGACTCTCCAGAGAAAGAAATCAGATGTCCTGTCCTGGAAATCACTGAGGCCCCCAGCAGAATGCTCTTGGCAGATTGATCTAATATCAGTACATATCGAAATGTCAGCTGTAGCATGTAGCCGGTAGGATGTAAACATGGCGTCGAGTTCGCAAGACTTCCGCATGTGCGGCCATTAAGAGATATACGAAGTCTCGCAAGATCGACACCATGTTTACATCCTACCGGCTACATGCTACAGCTGATATTTCTGCTAAAAACATGGCGTAAATTGTGTCTTTTGCGGTTAATTTTTATTGTTGTGGCTCGTGGACACGTGGATTACACCACACAAGCAGGATGGAGACATTTTGTGTTTGTTTTGTGTGCTATTTTTAACGTTTTATCCGTGGTCACCATTCACTGCCATTGTACTGGATGAGGCTGCTACCCTGCTTCTCCTAAAACTCCAGGATTGTTTTGTGAACTGAAGATCTGCACCTATCATCACATCGGCATAGTGGTGAGTACATACTGAGTGGGTTATCATATAAAGTCACTTTAAATGGAAAAAATTAAATTCTCTCTTAGAGACTCATTTTCTCATCAGTCTACATCCAGCTGTAATGTCTAACCATGTATGCAAGCTACATATGATATTGCAACACACTAATTTATTTTATAAAAGGTGGATCAGGTGGAGGGTGGGTGCATTCTTGGTTAATTTCTTTTATTTTATTCTTTTTGTCATCTCTGTCTTCATCTGCATACATACCTGAGATGCTGTTTCAGCTGCAAGTAAGATTTGAACATCCCAATAAAACAAAGAATGAGAGAATAAAGGCCCCAACTCTGACCCA
>JAJHUR010134590.1:0-18713 GCA_027495735.1 Lutjanus campechanus
GTCCCTATTGTGTGTGTGTTGTGTGTGTGTGTGTGTGTGTGTGTGTGTGTGTGTGTGTGTGTGTGTGCATGTGTGTGTGTTAGGTTGTAGATTTTAGACTAAACATTTGGACAAACAGAAACTCCTTTTGATTGAATGCTGCTATTTATTATGCATTTAACATCAGCAGTTAAAAAGTAACTATTCCTCTGAGTAGTTTTTTTTTAGAAGAGTACTGAAATATTTTTGTAGCAGCAGTACTTTTACTTTTAATTGAAATAATATTTTAGTTACTTGAGTACAGATTTTCAGTAGTCTTTCTGCCACTGCTAATATGTAGAGACAAAAACCTTTCCTCAGTGTTCTTGAAGTACACAGGCTACTCCTGACATTTCAGTGTCTATAAATCATCTCATTTTGGTGAATATATGGTGACTAGAAATGATTTTATATTCACACATTAAGCCCATGAAGCTCTTTTGAAAATGCTGAAGTGCTGCCATCATGTGGTTCAGTTCAGACATAGCATGAATGAACAGTGGATCAACTCAAGATACTTCATAATATGACCTGCTGCCACTACCAAGGCCTGGCTGAGTCTTTTTGGGCCATTAATTAGCAACTGATTTTCCAAGAGTGACTCTGACAGAGAGGTTATCCTGATAAAAGATTCACACAGGCGTATGACTAAAGCTATAAATGAGAAAGCACTTCTAATGAAATAATTACAAAGAAAAGAGGTGGTGATTTAAACAATTATTTTGCAAAGAGAATATTACAGGAGTTGGATGCTATGAGCCACACAGCTTTAAATAAAAGTGATATTTACCTGCAACCCAGTGGTTCCCCAACTTCTGTCATGCCCCCTTCCAGAAGCCAAAAACAGTTCATGCCCCTTCCCGCTCCAGAATTATTATTCCAATTATTATCAATCATTAACAATAATTGGAAAAGCAAGTGATAAAAAAGGATTCAAGTTGAATTTTAGTGAAATAAAGGTCAGAATGATAGCATCAGCAAACTCTTGTTTATTTCCCATACATAAATCATATTCATATAACTTTGTGTCACTCCCCTGGTCATCCACATCCCCCTGCAGTGGCTCTATGCCCCCCAGTTTGGGAACCAAACTGTAACCTCAGAAGTGTGTGCAGGTGTGTTACATCTGTCCGTCTATCTGACACCATAGCGGGCTCAGTTTTAAAGCTAGAGTGATGACAGCTTGTCAGGACATTGACTAAATAATGCTCCACAGTTAGGCTAAATTTTGGTGAGGGACAAACTGACATGGCCATTTTCAAAGGGATCCCTTGACCTCTGACTTCAAAGTATGTGGATGACAATTGGATCTACAGGTATCCCAGATTCTCCCCTTTACTGACAGGCACACTTTGTTCTAATTCCATGTAGTTTTTGGCCAAACCCATAGTTTTTTTTTCCATGCAGTATAAATGTGTTATTTTCCTTTACTCTAAAAATGGTGTATTGAATGGTCAGACCAGGGTCCATCAACAGCATTAGAACTCCTAGTGAGCCCAGTTGTGTTCATGTGTGATGAACCAGTGTACCTGTATTAAGCTTCAGCAGCAATGTCTCTTTTAGAAATCATGACCCAGTTACTCAAAATAATCCACACACCCTGTTGTGAGCAGTTTCATGTAGGAACTACTTTCTTTCTGTAGTAGAATGTACCAAAAGAAAGTAGTAATAGATTTTTTAGTTTGAATGGGTTAGTTTTTTTGTTTTTGTTTGTTTGTTTGTTTTTTAGTTTTTTGAGCCCAACTTAAATTTTCAGGTTGGGAAAAGTTTTACCAACTAAAAATATTTTGTAACCCAAAAAAATGTATTTTCAAAATTATTGAGTAAATCAAAGTGAAAATAATGGTTAATATTTTTAAGAAAAATATTTAAATGATTTAATTTTCAAGCCTAATGGTGACAAATCAGGTTCACAGTTTACTGTGACCAAATTTTGGAATACAATTATTTTGAGTTTCTAAAACTCAAAGATTCAAGTTTATCTTAAAAAGAAAAGTAAATTACCTCAACTAAAGATTGTAAGTTGGCAAAATATTTTTTCAGTTTAGTTTGGGGAACACTGCACTATATACTATATATACACTATATATATACTATACTATATACTATACAAAAAGCCCTTCTCCAGTGGGTACATCTGAGTGCTTCACCATTGATTGCCTGGCACAGATCTGCTCTCATACTGAGTGAACTCGTCTAGTTGTGAATATTTTATTGAAACTAAAAGCTTCTGTACTGTTTGGAAACTTAACATAGAATCCACATCAAAATGGATCAATCACTTCAACCTGACGAGTGTGTAGAGACCTGAAAGGATTGTATCTAAAGCCACAAGATTACAGGTGAAAGAATAATCATACACACATCACATATGTTGAATAACCATTTATTCTGAATCTACATGTTTACACAAACTGTCTGGATAAAATTCATTCCATTCATTCATATCTACACAGCATAAATAATCTTTTAGTTTGTACTGTACATTACCATCAACAGTGGTAAAGATCAAGTGAGCTCTAAGACAGGCCCTACAAACATACACCGTACAGATGTAATGTTACAGTCATACCCACAACACTCACAGCGACACCATGTGTGTTTGTGATGCTGCTGTGAGCGAGGCATGACTACAGAGGAACCAACTGACTGTACAATTAAAAAGAAGTTCTGTACATTATTAGAAGAAAAGCTTTGTCTGTTTACAGTTCATACATGCTTATTGTAAGGCTTCACAAGAACGTAGTCACCTTGACATCAACTGTCCCACCTCCTGTGATCCCTGTGTGCAAGTGTGTGAGCCAGCCCGCCCATCAACAGGAACACGCCAACACACTTTTAAGGCTGATGTTTTCTGCCTGAGCTCAACCTGTTTCAACATTTGGTTTCTTGTTACCGACAGTGTAATTGTCAAATCAATGTTAAACAGGAAAAACAAGAATTTTAGACAAAACACAGAACAGGAATTTGCTGACATAAGATATGAAAGTGTTCAGTTCTGTATGTTGCATTTAAATCTCCTGACCTCTACCATCATGAATCAAAGCCCTTTGACTTTAAGGCTTCGGTATGATTTACTATGTTACACTTTTATTGGATGAAACAACAACAATGAAAGACAATGGAACATTTAGTTCACATTCATAGCAGCTGTTTCAGTGTGACACTGGTTGATATGAATATGTGGTAGTTTGGTGAGACAAAACTGTAATCACTGCCTGACAATGTGGTTTCATAAGGGTTGCATAAGGTCCATAATCATTACTCTGATATAGTCTATAGTATACCTTTTCCCTGTAAAATATTACTATATTTTTTTTGCACAAAATAAACAGAATATATCATCTGCTGCTGTTTCAGTGGCTGCTCTGAACGAGGCAGAGCCAGTGCAGCTCAGTTTTTTTGTTGAGGATGCTCCTGACTCCCTGGTCCCTCTACTGTCTATCATGTCATCAGCGTTCAGTTTGGTGTCTGTAAAACCAGAGTCGAAACTGGAGCAGAGTCACATCATATTTGCCGGACGGGTAAGGACCCTAAGATCTCTTACTCAGTATCTGTCAGTTTATACAGGAATAAAGTTTACACATAAATTTTTAATATGATGCAGGTCATATTTCCAGTTAATTGGGCCACCTCTGTAAAACAACTGCAGCCTAATCTTTGCAATAAATCCTACCTTCAACAGTTCTGTCTGTGTAGTTGTTTTAGAGGTGGTGTTCAGCTGTTGTTGGTGGTTTAAAACAGCCTTAACCTGCTGATGTTGGCCACACTGTTCTGCTGAGTATCACAATAAGGAGAGCTCTCAGACAGGCTGCAGCATGACCACTGCAGTCGATAATGTTGTAATGACAACATTTTTCAAATAACTTCCTGGCTATTTTTCCTCTTTCTCCATCATGCTGACGCAAAGACACCACTTACTGCTTTGCAAAGTGGTCTGGAAAGAATCTGGGCTGCAACTGATAATTACATCCAATTGGATTAAGCATCTCGTTTTCAAAATCTTTTTATAAAAAGTCCAATGCTCCAGTTCAAGTCCAATGTGATATCTTCAAATGTCTTGTTTTTGCTTGACCAACAGTCAGCAGGTTAAAAAAAAAAGCAGATTTCACCACAACTGAGATGCTGAAACCAGAGAATATTTGGCATTTTTGTGATAAATTAGTTCAATGATTTAAGATTGTCTGACAATCACCATATCATAACATATGTCATAGTAACTCTTCTCTATGCACTTTTGAGAGCCTATGACTTTGGAAGTTTAAGTAAATCCATCATAGAACAGCAGCAGCTACTCACTGTGACAAATCATTCAGTGGGTTTGGACATTTAATGACAATAAAAGGCGAACACAAAACCTAAGATGACACTGGTGTTATCCAAAATAGCTTCACTTTTTGTTTACAAATTTACGTATGGAACAGAACCATTTTCTGTTTGAGGATCATCACCAAGTCTGAGACAGCTGACATCATGTGTCGATGAATGTTTCCTGTCAGCTGAACACATTGACTACATGAGCTCACCTACAGCAGTCAAACACAGTTCAAAGTAAGACTCTGTTCACTGTGTGCAGTCACATGATGGCTGCAGAGTGCAGAAAAATGACCACATCTTTTCATAGAAAACTGAGGTATTGAAAACAAACAGCAGGGTGGGGGTGTGAGCTCCATCTTGCCTTGGGTTGCCATGGCAGCAGCGGCACTATTTCTGTACATTGAGGCCTGCTTCCTTATGCTCTTTTAACCAGCGGGAGGTCTGAAGACAAACTAATGATGTCATTTCCTCTTCCTGCCACTGGCTGCCAGCTGCCAGGAGGAAGTCTGCTTATTTAACTTGTTATCAGCAACCCTCCATATAAACACTCCTCCCCAATCTACAACTGTCCATTTTGCACAGATGCAAAAGGAAAATATGTAAAAATGTTAACTTTGAAACAAAGTACTGCTAAAAAGAATTATTGTGATCAAAATACACTCTGTGGTCAAATAAAGAATTTACTGTCCAACAGTATTACATATGGACAACAGGGGTTTAACAGGAAGGGTCCAGCTGTCCACATGCCTCCACTCAACACTTGATCCTAATCGAGTTTAACATATACTGATTTCAGAGGTGACACTGTCGTCTCCTACTAGCCTTCTGACCTCTAGAGTTGTATAGTTATTACAGTTTCAAACTGCTGGACCTTGATACCTCTCAGAGGTAAGCTGAGTTCTCTCAGTTGCTGACGGCAGCCTCAGGGCCAGCAGTGGCTGCTGGGATGCGAGGCATCTTCTTGGCTGGACTGGGGATGTGCTGCAGGAGGGAAACAGAGCAGGAATATCATGAATGAACTGCTGCATGGATTGGTATAGAGTTAAAATACATTTCTGATCTGCTGTTCTGTAAAAAAAAACAAAAACATCTAGACCTCTCAGATCGTCTAGCACAGGTCTCTTTTTTTTTTTTTTTTTTTACATTTAGTCATATAATAACAATTTCATTAAAAATACCAGTGAAAGTTTATGGTTTCAGTTTTCTGATGCATTTTGGACAATAAAGTTTTTAAACAGTAAAATATCCTGCCTTCATTACATACCTTTGTCACAAGTGTTAAAACACTTTAGAGGGATGCAAAAAAGTGTATTTATGTAAAATACTGGCTGATTCATTGATATCAGTAACTTTTTAGTCCCTCAATAACAGTATCCACCAAAAATCAAAAATCAAGTGTTGGTTGGGTCCTAGTTTTTAATGCACCACAGATACTGTATATTTGGAATCTTCTCCAGCTCTGACAACTTTTTAAAATCACTGATAAAAATGTTACTGTTTGCCACTGCATTTTATTCAATTTAATTTGGGAGTATTTATTCACATCATGCACTACACTAATATTTATTTTCATGTTTCAACTTTTACTTTGCTGTCCCCCAGTCTGCATTTACTGACTGAAAGACTGCGTTTTCATTCCTTTGCTCTACATTAGATATAATTTATAATTTTCCATGTTCATCTTGTACCTCGGTGGCAGTGGTGGAGCGAACAAGTTCTGGCTCTGCTGGCAGGTCATTGTCCAGAGGTCTTCGTGCGTATTCCCTGCGGTGTTTGTCATCCACTCGTGTCAGGTACCATGTTCCTGGAAACAGATCCTCCACTGAACCTCGAGGGACGTAGCTGGCTGTACAGACAGAATGAAAAACAATGATCTAACAAAGATGACGACGACTCCGCAGTGTGCACTTCGCAGCACATCATGTACATCAAAGAATATTTTTTTAGGCAGAAAGTGTAATTTCAGCACTAACAACATTATAATGAACACAATATTGACTGAACAAGCCACACGTAGCTTGATCTTCACTAGACTGCCAGGATGATTGATACAAGTTAATTACTTGTGATCTGTTGCTGTCTGACTGAACAGCCTCATAGGAATGATATTTTACAATTCTTCATATTTTATTCTAACGAAATTCGTTAAGGTAAGTAATTCAGTGCTTTTAAAGTCATATTAAGCTGACACAGATCCCTTATTTTGTTTGCGGTCAGACGCTGGTGCTGCATCTCCAGTATAAGACTGCCCGGTGCATGTCACGGTGTTAGATACAGTCGGCTTAATAAAGTCAGTGATCACAAGTTAGAATTATATATATATATATATTTTTAAAGTTATGTTTTTGGGCTTTTGTGCCTTTATTCATAGTACAGCTGAAGATAGACAGGAAAGGGGGTGAAGAGAGGGGGGAATGACATGCAGTAAAGGGCCGCAGGCGGGAGTCGAACCAGCGGCCATTGCAGAGGACTAACAGCCTCCATACATGGGGCAGATGCTCTACCAACTGAGCTAAACGTCCGCCCCAGAATTATATATATATATTTTTTTTAAAAACAACCGTTTATTCACAGAGGATTCTTTGGGAGATTTTAGCGTCTTTCTTCTGTGACAGACGCATTTCACTACTGCCAACTGTTGGAGGTAAATCCGTCCGTATGCTGCATCTCTGACAGTATTTAACCCAGAAGTCATTTGTAAAAGTATGAATCTAGTGCATTAAGGGTCAGAAGTGTTTGAATTCATGGTGCTTTGTTCTTGTTAATCAATTAATTATAGCTGCAGTAAGCTCCGACGTCGTATGCGCACACGCACACGCACACGCACACACGCTCTCTCTCTCTCCCTCTCTCTCTGTCTCTCTGCCTATCTGTCTGTCTGTCTCTCTGCCTGTCTGTCTCTCCCTCCCTCTCTTAACTGCGCATTCACCACAACCTCTGGTAATATCGCCAAGGGAAAAAACGATCGTTGTTCATCCCTTCATCCCTTCTAGCACAACGCTAGAGTGCAGACACATCTGAAGGCTGCTGTAGCCAGAGTTTGAACCAGTACACAGTGTTCTTTATTGGAGCAGCACTCTGAAAAGTTCATGACTGGATTAGTATTTGAAACAAGACGCAATTCATATCAAATAGTGAGCCAAAGAATCAATTACAGATATCACTTGAGCGTTTTTATTTTCACATGAAGAGACATTTCTGTTTATCTCATGGCTGCATTCTTCATAACAATGCAGAAGCTTGTGGACTAAGTCCTAACGTTTCCACTTCCCTTAAAGGGATAGTTTGGATATTTAGAAGTGCAGCTGTATGAGGTATTTATCCACAGTCAGTGTATTACCTACAGTTAGGGATGGGAATTGATACGATTTTATTGATACCAATGCCATAATCGATTCTGCTTATTGATCCGATTCTTTATCAATTCCTGTGGATTTTCTGTGGAAAAAGTAGACCTATTATTATTAGCATCATCATCATCATTATTACTATTATAACCATTACTATCACTATTATTAATATCATTATTATTGGCATCATGTGTAAGGTTACATGAGGCTGAAACTGAACTTTAGTGCTGAAAAGTTCTTTGTCAGTATATGTTGATGGACTGTGTTAGGGAGTTTTTATGTTTAATGTTCATGTCTTCCTTCAGCCACTTTAGGGTGCTGTAGGATTCAGACTTGTGAGGTTCACAATGCTGAGACACAGCCCTCACTTGCATAATCCCATGATGCATTGCTGAGAGTTTAACTTAACTATCTTATGTTCCAAAATACAAATGTTAGGTTTTGTTGTTGTTTTTAAATGTACAGTTGTTACTTAGTAAAGATGATGTATCATTCATGTTAAATATCATAGACAAGAGAAATGTCGCGGTAAATGCAGACCAAAAATGATGGGTTTGTAATTTTGGAACCAGCTCTAAAGTGGAACCAGGTCTCCATGCCCACCCCTACCTACAGCAGGTGGCGGTCAACACGCCCCCATTTGGAAAAGCAGCAGGAGCACCGGTGTAGGAAGCTAAGTAATGTACTGCTGTGGACAGGGTCTGACACCTAAAATTAATCTATATCATTTTAAGTGCATGCTATATTTTTACTGTCAGATAGCTTTTTGTGACAGAAAACCATCATTATATAAACCAAATTTATGGCCAAATAACATGGCGGAGAACCCAAAGAAGCAGCCGAGACATGGTTCAGAAGACCACAAAGAAAAAGCCTGGACGTTCGGCTGAAGGACTATTAGCAAAGAAGGAAAGTGACCGACACAGAAGGCAAACACGGATTTGTATTGACGTCACTTTTCCTCAGTGGAGAGCCCTGAAGGAAGAAATGGGACTGAGGGCAGACGTTGCCTTGCTGCTGTTGGATAAGTAAGTGACTTGGTTTATAATTATATTATGAGTACAGTATGTGTTGCTGTTTCATGTACTGGACCCAGTACTTAATTATTTTCTTGGAAATGGTGCTATGAACGTAATGTAATGTTAGCAGCCTGGTGTTCGCCATGTGTTGCGAGAGACAGTATTGAGCAGTACACGGTGTGAAGCGAGTATTGCTCTGTGTACCGTGGCGAGTAGTACACGGTGTGTAGCGAGTGTTACTCTGTGTACACGGTGTGTAGCGAGTGTTACTCTGTGTACACGGTGTGTACACCTGGGCATATGTCATATGGAGGTGCCAGCTTTATTGTTGTAATAACGCAGAATTCCGCTAGGGAGCAACAGAAGTTACGCACTATAGCTTTAACCTTTAATGAGAAATTGCACTTGCAACTCGTCAAATTTTGCTGGTTAATATTCCTTAGACAAGACTGGGGCATGAACTGCTGACAAGGTGTCAATGTCTCAGTTCAAATAGAGATAGAGATTCTGCACGTTCTTATAATGTCTTTAAGATAATACTATCATGAATGTGTTTTAGATTGCCTGTATTTCTATTTTCCCACCGAAATATGTTGTATTGATTTGTTTGTTTTATGGATGAAAGCCTTTCCTCGGGGGATGAATACAGTATTTTGAACCAGATTCTTTCGGTCAGACAGCGATTTTCTTTAAGACTGCCATTGGCAGTCGTGTGTCATATTGCAGCAGACTAAATATATGAGTCAGTCCTTACTGTACTAGCTCACAGTTTACTACAATACTGTCTGAGTAGTGTAGAACATATAAGCCCCAGAGTACTCATTGTTTAGGGGAGTTTATAAGAGTATTGCTTCCTGACAGACCAATTAGAACGGATCCTTCAGAATCAGATGTGAGCAGCAGGGTCATACCTAAGTGATGCGTCTCTTCCCTCAGCTTCATGTTCTCAGAGAAGACAGCAGGCGATACCTTCATCCTTGAGTCTAATCTGACCTTCAGGTCACTCAGGCTGGACACAAGTTTGTCCAGACCAGATCCTGAAACAAACAACGAAAAAAAAAAATCACATGGAAGAACACTCTGTCATGTGTTTCTACACTTTCTCCACATCACACAAGTGAATTGAATCGTGATGGCCTTACCGGGTGTGTGGTCCTGTGTGACTCTGAGAGAATAAAGAGTAGCAGCAAATCCTGAACCGTAGGAGAAAACTCCAATCCTCTGTCCTGCTATCTGTGAAGGTGTGTGTCTGCAACACAGAGGCAACAAAGATTCTCTTTACACTACAGACTCAATTATTTCAAGCTGTTTCAATAAATCATGCCAGGTGGATGAAGAGTATTTTGCCACCCCAAAGCTGTTAGTTTGCAGTGACTGATGAAAAACTGAGATGCAGTTTTCAATTTTTTGTTAACTTGCAATAAATTACTGTTGTTTGAGGATCTTACGAGTAATCTTAAAACACAATCAGCTGTGGGATATGTTACAATTATCTTCAACTTCAAAGATGCATTCATTTTTAGATTGAATACATATATCTGTCAGGCTCTGCTTCCTCTCAGGCTGCTATGCCTGAAAAGATTACTCTGGGGGTAACAGAGATCCTTATATAGTTAAGTGTCAGGTTTGTTGAAGTGCAGGTTCATGGTTCCGTCTGGCTTCTGTAATGGTTCAATGTCCACTGGAGACATTTCAGAGTGTCTACTGCACTCTGTTCTTCAGCAGGCACATTTTGTACAGTTTTGTTAATTTTTTCTTTTCTCTGCCTTAAAAGAAAATATAATTTACAGAAGCTTTGTTTGCTATGTTGATGCTTTGAGTCTTTTTAAGGCTTTCTTTGTATTTTAGAGACATTTGTTTTCCCTGGTATGTTGGTATTGGCAAATTCCCGGAGTGACAGACTTGCCTCTTGAGCACACATTTGCAGCGAGTGATGAAATACAGTAGATGAATGAATCAAAGTCAGAAACTGAGACGTACTGTGCAATGAGTGAGGCCAGACAGCCGTAGACAGAGGGGGTGTACATGTTTCCATTCTGGTTGGAGATCAGCAGGGAGCTCTTGGTCTTCCTCTCAAACAGATCTGCACTGGCCTTCATGAAGGCCTTCTCCACATCCCGGTCAAAGTAAGTCTCCTCTGGCCGTACATCTCTGCAAACCAAACGCACAAGATTGGCAGTGAGTGGTGATGGTCTTGGTGTTGTCATAGAATAACTGAGTTGTGCTTCTTGGAGATGAACTAAAGATTATGACAATGTTATTTCTGAAATGTGGGGGTCCTCCATTAATGCAGAGATCTTATGTTAACCCTTTAAAGAGGCCTGTTTTAATGAAGGAACAAAACCTGTCTGCAGGCCAGTTGTTGAATTTTGAATGTACCTGAAGGCGTCTAGGCCTGCGTAGGGTCCTGTCTCAGTGTTGGGGCTAGGGTGGCTCAGAAAGTCATTCAGCATCAGTCTAGCCAACGACTTCTGCACCAGCTTGCAGTATGGAGAATGGAAGACTAGATAGCCAAAGTCATCCAGGTTGAAGCGCTTCTCTGTACCCTCTGTCAAGAAGAAAGATTAGACCATTTAAGAATGGAAAACAGTGTTTCCAGTTTTAAATAATTGTTACTTGCTTGGTTTGGTATCAAGAATGTCAAACAAACTGTCTTCATAGAGTAGTGACAGCAGTGAGAACACTTTGCCTTGCTGTCCTTTATCTGCATATCATCTTGTTGCACCTTTCCTCTCACCTCTGCAACATGCACATGGAGTTAGGTACAAAAATACTAACATGACAAAGCTCATTTCAGGGTCAGGAACACATCAAAGAGCTGGTGTGTTGTGTCGTTGTGCTGTCATTCATACTCAGTCCATTAGGTCAAGCCTTGGAAAGTAGAACTGGAAATGTTGCACTGCTTATGAATGCTTTATAATGTGTCCTTACCAGCCTTATGTTCTCAGATATTGTAGGTGTTGACACATCAGGTTAAAGGCTCATCTCATTAAACTACTTGATGGTCAATGAACTTAAGCAAACTTCTTAGCACAGCAAGCAGGTAATGTCCTAAACCCTCTTAACTAATTAGGCTTTTATCCGACCAGTCCCTCCACTGCACTCCACATACAGTACACAACAGCAACAGCACCTTCCCAACACAAAAAAGATGCATCAGATTGTTACTGTCAAACTGTGCAGTGCTGTCTGATATCTCCGCACCTGATGAAGAGACAATTTGGCCCTGAAGCATTTTCTAATTTTAAGAAGAATGTAAACAAGAACACTTGAAGTGGATCACATCATACTGATCGCAGATAACCGTTTGAACTCACCTCTTTGCCACTGTGCATGGATCTTGTTGCGATACACCGAGTAGCAGCGGTCCAAGGCACTCAGGTAGCACTCTATGGACAGCTTGCCGTCCACCACAGGGTACTCTGACACCATGTCTGGCTTATAGAAGTCATATGCATGCTGCATGTGGGTTCCTCGCAGACCTGCACCAAAACCATAATGGCTGTCAGCAACACACTCACACTGCGTTAAACACACACTAAATTCAGCTTCTTCCATACATGTATGATGACTGCACTGTCTACACATATTTTTTATAGATTCAGTTTTGTTTTATGCTCACTTAAAAGTATTGCTAGTATTGCTATTAGGGATGGGTCATGATTTTCGAACCATTATTCAATTATACAAATCGAATAGTTCATGTGACTATCATTTTGTCTTTTAAAACCTATTCTCCATTGTTTGTTTCCCTCGCTTTACAGGCAGCTGAAATAATGCAATACTACTATCCATCCATTTTCTGTAACCGCTTATCCGTGAGGGTCGCAGGGGGCTGGAGCCTATCCCAGCTGACTTTGGGCGAGAGGCGGGGTACACCCTGGACAAGTTGCCAGTTCATTGCAGGGCTGGCACATATACGGGCAATTTAGAGTCACCAATTAACCTATTATGCTGCATGTCATGACTGTGGGAGGAAGCCGGTGTACCCGGAGAGAACCCACACAGACACAAGGAGAACATGCAAACCGCATGTGATTCGAACTCAGGACCTTCTTGCTGTGCAGCAGCAGCGCTAACCACTGCGCCATGGTGCCGCCCGCAATACTAATAGATCTCGCATCATTACAGGCCCAGGTAGTATCACCTACAGGACATCTGCAGACCCTGATGTATTTTATTTCTGAGTGACAGGCTGTTTACTTAACATTTACCAGTTCCAAACTGACACCATGTCAGAGAAGCAGCACAAATCATTACATCTAAGTAAAGTATAGTGCACAGTGTAAAAATCACTCAATTGTCCAAAGAATCACCGAAGACAACAGACAGCCTGGCTCTTACAGGCAGGGTCCTTTTAAGGGACAATAATCACCTCAGAAGATTTAATCAAACCCTCAGTGACTCTGTACTAAAGTGAAGCAGCCAAGATGAAGAATACTTGGATGATGGGATCAGCTAGAACAGTGCAGTCTTATCAATATGTCAGTCCTGAAGAGAGAGTGCTGCCAGACAAACAGTTAACAGTTAACTGACCTCGTTCAAAGGCCAGAGGAGCGTTCGGCCCCACCAGCATGGCCACAGCACCAGCACCCCCCGTCGGCCGGGCACTCCCTGTAGCATAGACAGCAATGTCCCCTGCTACCACCAAAGCATAACGCCCTGCAGAAAGAGGACATAAGGAGAAAGGAAACATTAAGACCAATGCTAAAAACACACACATATCTTTTTTCTAAAATGGAATAATCAGCATTTAAACTCACACAAGGCTGTTGCAGAAAAGAGTACAGGGGTTGGAACAAGTCTTTCCTTGCAATAATTAAGGCTGAATAAATGCATTGATTTACTAAAATATATAGTCTGCTCAAATGGATGAAAACATTGCCCTACTCTGCCAAAAGGCCCAGCTAAAACTGTAAATGCTGCTGGGAGGGGATGTGGAGTGAGCATTGTTCAGGCTGGCAGGAAATGTTTTTTACAATGTCAGATGCTGTTTAAGCAACTGCTTTTATTCAGATTCCATCTTTAGATGACTAAAGGTTCAGTTCATCATAGGAAATTAGATATTGTTAGAAACATAGCTTTTCTTTGTTTTTCTTATTTTTGTCTTCTGTACCACACACATTGGTGTTGTTCATCGCATGTATGGCTCTGCTGATTATGCTGTTGTGATTAACAATGGATAAGTAGAGTAAAAACTGTGCTTAACTCATTTATCAACCAAATCTGACAACCATTCTCTGGTTCCTGAATCTCAAATGTGACCATTTGCTGCCTTTCTTTGCTTTAAATCATTGTAAATGAAATATATTTAGGTTTGAAGATGTCACCTTTGACTCCGGCAAACTGTGACAGAAATTCCATCATCATTCCCCAGTATTTTATAAACTACAGAATAAATTGATTAAAGAAAAAAAAAAGCAACACCAAAAAGACATTATCAAGTTTGTTAACTCACCATCCCATGAGCTGGACTCCACCCAGTTGACAGCATTGAAAAGAGCAGCTGTGCCACCATAGCAGGCATTTGTGGTGTCAATGCCTTCCACATCTGTATTGCCTGAGTCCTCAAACAGCTGCATGATGACCGTCTTGACGGACTTTGACTTGTCAATGATGGTCTCAGTGCCAACCTCCAGTCGACCCACACTGTCGTACGACAGATTGTTCCTCTCCATCAGCCTCTGGACCACCGTCAGGCACAAAGAGTTGATGTCCTCGCAGTCTGAGCAGAAGCCCATGCGAGCTTGGCCCAAGCCAATAGTGTATTTACCAGCTGTCACGCCATCAAACTGCTCCAGCTCAGCCTGGTCCACATACTGGGATGGGAAGTACAGTTCCATGGCGATGATACCCACATCTTTGGGCCATGGTCCCAGACAACTGATTGGGGCTGATCCAGGCATCCTGAACAGGTTGAGAAAGGGTTTCATGTTCAACATTATATTAATCTGATAAAATATGTTGTGTTGTGTTAGTGTTGGAGAAATGCAGCTTTGAAATGTCTATAATAACTAACCAACTGTTAATATTAGAATGGATGTATAAAACTGATGAGTTATTATAGTTTTATTTTCTTTTAAATTTTTGTTTCTTCAGTTTCAGTTACTTTTCAGAGGGCATTTACTCATTTCAGTTTAGTTTTTATTGTTTAAAAATGTTTACTTTTAGTTAAAGCAACAAAGACTAAACAGAGACATTTCTTGTATATTTCCTATTTTATTTTAGATAGTTTTGCAAGTATACAATATTATTTCTATTATTTTTTGTTATTATTATTATTTGCTATTAGTTGTTTTGTTTTTTTTCATATAGTTTTAGTTCAATGTTGCTACACATGCACAACCCACAGTGCCAAAACTGTAAGAATATTTAGTAGGTCAAAGTCTCCCTGCTTGGACATACTAACCCCTATTTAACTCCATCCAGAGAGTGAAGGTAACACACCATCACAGAGCAACAGTCATTACAGAATAACAACAAAAGGTCACTACTGATCACTACTCAGTAAATTAGAGCCAAGCTAGTAAAGCTGTGATTTCAAAGTCAGGTTACACGTTAGCTGACACTGGACACGAGACAAACCAAGTCTCCATGTTCCACTGTTAGCTGAAGGTCTTACAGCTAACACTGTTTAGCTAATGTAAGGTTAGCTATCTGAGAAGGTTACTGAGAACATAGACCAGCTAACGTTAGCATTTTAACTAACATCGTTGCACCATCAGTTTGACACTTATTGGGGTGGCTGAGATACTGTAACTTGTCTGCTTTACTTGGTATTTAACCAAACTAACGAACCCCAGTCTTGTTACTCATGCCACTAGCTTAGCTAACAAAACACAGCAAACCACATACAAGGTTATTATTATCAATAAGTCCTAAGGGCTAGACTCGGGTTTATTAGCTTTATGTGTGTTGCTCTGTACTGTATTGTTATGTCTCTGTCTTTTTATGTCTTTTATGGATTTTTAACATGTTTTTTTTTTTTTTTTATTCTGTGAGCCACATCGCAGACGAATTGCTACTGCTCTGCAATGGACAATTAAGTTCTTTCTGATTCTGAGGTTGCTAACGCTCGCTACATAAAGGGGTCTAACGAGGACTTCTTCAGAACTAATGTTAACTGTTAGCTGGGTTGATGAAGCATTTGGTAGCTCTAAAGTTTGACAGCTAGCTAACTGTTAGCTTATATATCTTATTACACGCACCTAAACATCTACATGCAGCTTGTGTTTGAAGACACAGAATAGACAGGGATCATGTCAGAGCAGAGGAAACTGGGTGAAAGGGCGACGGGATTTCCTAGCACTTAAGTCGTTTATGTTCGGTGCCGAAATCTGTTACCCGTTACACTCGGTCACACAGGAGGGCCAGTTCACTTATGGAGGAAAAGACCGGTTTGTTTGTTTGTAACCCACAAAAGTATGTGAAGTATGTTTTAAAAACCCCTATAGTGCAGACAGAACCTGGTTATAATACAGAGTGACAGCATGACGTGGGACAGTTAACGCTAACTGATATTTCTACCCGGACCAAATAGCTGACGGACCCGCGATCCATCAAACCTTTATACACCCAAGTAGCAAACCCCTAGGGCTGAAATTAACCTACAGCTCTTTGATTTAATGTCAACTGACTTGTGACTTATGATATTTAAAAACCAAGTATGTCTTTTAGCTAAGCTCTCTCCGTGAGTAACCCTGACTCAATATCTGAGTCAGTCCTAAATTCCTCACGGTCAGCCGACATGACAGTTCTCTGTCTGGGTGAAAACTACAGTAGCATACTGAAAGGATCCATAAAGCTCCTCACCTGAGTTTGAAGTTAACCTCCAGCGACGGTAACAGACCCTACTCCGTTATTAGTATCCAGCCCACCTGTCCTGTCCAAGTGTATTTATATATGACGATGACAGAGCAGCGGACAGCCTGCACTACAGCACCTGGCTCACTGTCCAATCACAGCTCACAGACGACATGCGGCGTTACTAAGTCCCGCAGGTTTACGGCCAATCGGAGATTAGAAATCACAACCACGCGCCACAGCCGTACCGGCGGTCCAATGGTGTGACATGTACGATGTCTGGTGAGAGAGGAGGAGCCAATCAGAGTGGGAGAATAATTCCTGGCGCGGTAGACACCGCATTGGGCTGCGCTTGAATTACAGCGCAGCGTGTCCATAGCGACAGGCATCCATTCACACAGCCAGTGGGTGCGCTGTCCTGCTTTTCATACGTTTTACATCATTTCAGTTAAAGACCAAGAGTGCCCAGGTAAGCCACTAATACTTACTGGTGTTATAAGTATTGAGATCTTTAAGTAAATGTTTTAATACCACATGATGAAAATACTCCTCTACAAAAAATAATAATAACAGTAAACTGTATACTGCCTTTCAAAACCTTCTTCTTCACCAATTCTCCTCAAAATAAAGATACAAAGGATAAAACCACAATTAAAAAGCACATCATTCACAGAAAAAAAAGAGTCCTATATTCAAAACCTTATGTATGCAAACCTTATTTATGCAAAGTTGACTTAAAGCAGTGGTTCCCAAACCTTTTCTGCTCTGACCCCTTTCAGAAGCCAAAAAATAAATAAATAAATAAAATAAAATCATGCCCTCCCCACCCCACAATTATTATAAATAATGAACAACAATTGGGGAACAACTAATAAAGGATTCAAACACTGAATTTCAATCAAATAAAGGTCAGCATGATCGCATCAGCAAATACTTGGTTGTTTATTTCCCTGACATAATTCATGTTCATTCAACTATGTTTCACTCTTTATTTGTCGCCTGGTCAGCCATGCCCCATCAAAGTATTCATTTTGTAGTAAAATGGCTATTATATAATAAAACAATTTGCTATTACTATTATGTAGCAAATTATTATTAAAGGGATAGTTCACCCAAAAATGAGAATTCAGTCATTATCTACTCACCCTCATGCAGACTGAAGGTCTGGTTTTGTTTTTTAGTCCAAAACACTGCTGGAGTTTCACAGGAAAACAGTGTTGCAGAATCTCCCAAACAATGGAAGTGAATGGTGACCAGTTTTCAAATGTAAAAAAACAACAGTTACAAAATAAAATGCCTCCATACTGTTCGTCTGGTGTAATCCAAGTCTCCCAAAGCCCCGACATGCCAAGTTTGACTAAAAAAAGTGTTATTTACACCATGTTTTTAGCCTGAATCTTCACTGTAGATCTTTAGCTTGGAGCCACATTCACATACACATGCACACTTGTCTGAACTGGATGTGTGTGTTGTGACGGTGTGCAAACAGCACGTTGGGGCTTCAGGAGACTTAAATTACGCCAGGCCAGCAGTAAGGAAGCATTTTATGTTTTTTTTGAGGGCGTTGTTTGAAAACTGGTCACCAGATAGATATAGATATGGAAAAATAATTTATTTTTTATTTTTGGGTGAACTATCCCTTTTACTGCTGTCGAAGTTTGAGCCAGATGTAAGTACTTTAAATCATGGAATTACTGAATAAGAGATTAGATATATGTTTTTGTGTGTATGGATGTGGCTATGACACTGTATGTTAACTGTAGTTTGATTGTACATGTGTGCAGCTGTGTCACCTGTGTTCTCACAGGTGACACAGTGAGAACTTATTCCCCGTCTTAATCTTATAGTTAGTTTTTAGCTCCAGCGTTTCCTCATGGTGGCCCTCCACACTGGGAGTTGTGTCTGGCGGGGACGCCGTCCTGGAGATCCCTCAGACCCGGGGGACTGGGGAGTGCTCTGCAGTGGTGTGGAGTCTGCTCTGGTCTGTCCGGGCTGAGGGGGCGGTCTCTGTGGCGGTGCTCCCTGTGGCTGCCGACTGTGGTGCCTCTTGGTGTGGATGGCCACCCATAGGTGGCTTCTCCTCACCTGGATCCTCAGTGCCATGCCATGTTACCAGTCTATATACTGTGTGAGTGTGGGCATGTGTGCCAGGTGTGTTTGAGTGTGGGCGTGTGTGAGTGTGTGTGTGTGTGTGTGTGGGGGGGGG
>JAJHUR010134591.1:0-26034 GCA_027495735.1 Lutjanus campechanus
GAATGTGTCCTCCACCATGAAGCTTCTCTGAAAAGAGAAAAATAAATGCCGTGTGGAGGGAAGTCAGGAAGGACGATAAGTCAGTCCTCCAAGGACACGAGATGAATGTGACAGACTCTGCTGACCATGACAGACTTTAATCCAATTCATGAAGCCAAACAATCACACCTGAGGACCTGAATGAAGGTTTTTCTTCACCACAGTCACTTTACAAGCTTCCTCATACAAACAGTCAGAGGCCCAGTTGGTTTAAAATTGGCAACATGAACTATTGACTGAAATATTGATAAAAAATTGTGTCAAACTGTCTGGTTTCACAGTGTTAATATAATCTACAAGAGAAAAAACATTCTGGACTAATATCTCCTCCACAGTGGTGGAAGAAATATTCAGATATTTTACTTAAAGCTACTCCAAGAAGTTTTTAACTTGTAATGAAACAGTTTAATTTAATAAATAATTAAATGAGACCATCAGTGAGAGGATTTCTACACTGTTATTTTAAATTCCTGTCACAAGGTCAGATTCCAGTTAAAAAGAAGAATTATGAGATTTTCTTTAGATGATGTTATTTTTGACATCATATTTTTTGGTTATTATGTTGGATACATGACCGCTTTTGACCACAGGGGCCTCGAAAATCAGCAAAATATGAAACTTTGAAGCCACTTAAAGTAAAAATAGAAACTCAAGGTAAAATCACTTCACTAGAAATAAAAGTCTTGTATTAAAAATAAATACAAGCACAGAAGTTTAAACAGCAAAATGTATTAAATGTGCCAAAAGTCAAATAATATTAGATTATATTATTCTATTATTATTATAGATGCATTTCTGTGTATTTATGTTGTAGCTGGTAAGAATTAAGCTCATTTTGTTTTATGGTTTTTCTGTTTGTGTCTCTTTTGGCATCTGTTTTTTTTTTCTTTTCCCTTTTTTTTGCAAATGTAACTTTAAACCTGAATATTTATGTTACTGAAGAAAAAAAGCCACAGTTCTTCCAGGGGAGAAAATGTCAAACAATCAAATTTATATGAAATCAGTCAAAGCAGGTCAAACTTCAGATCACACCCACTTAGAGTCACTTTGAGAACTACACGTGAATTGTTGTGCAGCAGGCGGCAGATGGGCGTCATACTATTATTAATGGTGTTATTGTTCTCTATACACCATGGAAACAGCAAACAGAAAAAGATGAGTGAGGTCAAATCCAGCTTGTTTTGTCCTCTGTGAGTCGGGGAATATATGTCTCGCTCAAGGGCACCTCAGTGGTGTTCTTTCATTTATCACAACTATTTATCCTGCCTCGATGCAACACCTGCACGCGTTCTTCAAAAAATACATTGTGGTGGCTTTTCTGTGATTTGATGATTAAAATATATTTCAATGGTCCTTTAAAATGAGCTCACATCAAACTATCAACAACAATATAGTAGCCTAAAAAATATAGAAGGAGAAACACAAGAGACAAAGTGAAAATAAATAAATCAAAAGTCAGAGTCAATAGTGGAAGAAGTTGTGTTTCTCATCTAAGCTGCATGTTAATTTAAAATAGTCAATGATTTTATTAACTTAAACAGGACTTAAATTAACAGTTACACTGTAATGCAATCACCCTGTAATAATGTTCTTTTATTTGAATCTTCATAAAATGATATCATGAGTCTCAAAAATGTCACGCTACAATTAATATCTCAATATATTTAGACTTTTCTGTGATACATGATATTTATATTGATGGACACATTTTCTCTAAAATAACATAGAGGGCTGAGTGATATGAACAAAATCAAATATCAGTGTTTAATGTTGTTGCTGTTGTTGTTGTTTGTTTTTTAATCAAATATGTGACAATATTGGCAAAATACTTTTGCAAAATGTTAACAAAATTGTATTTTTTGATAAATTACTATTAATAATATGGATATAATGACTAAATGGTAAAAGGCAAATAATAGAAAAGCTGGAACAGAAAATATAAAATATCTTAACTGTTCTGCAGCCTTTTAAAGCCACAAAAAGACAACTTTTTTCCATATAAAGATGTCATATCTAATCTCATATCACAACATTGATATAATATTGATATATTGATAAAATATTGATATATTGCCCAGACCAATGATGTCTAAAACCGGCGGTAAATTAGTAATTATAAATATTTTTAATTGATATAGGTTGGGTATTCCCTTTTTAAAAAATAATTCAATAAGTTAATGAAAGGATAAATCAATGATGTGGAACAATTGGTAAAAACGTCTGGTTCTGTAAAGGAACAACTGAAGAACAGCTTATTTACGAGCCTGCGCTCCCTTCATTAACAAGTGATGAGTGAAGAGGAGGGACGTCAAAATAACAGTGCGGTGAAGGGAAGAAGTCAGGGTGTCTCCCGTCTAGATGTGGTTCTAAGTTCACTTGTTCTAGCTTCTTCTGATGAGGTTCTGCATGAAACGGGCAGGAGAACCTCACTGTTGTCTGCCCACTACCACTGGATTCTTTAGGAAGCGTAAAGAGGTTTGTTTATGCAGCACTACTTTTGTGTACATCCGACAATTACTGGCACTGACCAAGATAACGATTTTCGACATCTTTTCAGAAATAGCAACGAAAAGTCGACTACGTGGTCCACTTTTTAAGTATCAGACTGTATCCTCGAGCACTGTTTCTCGTTTCGGCCTCGACGGACGACAACGATTGCGTATTTCTTGGATCTATTTTCTTTTGGATGGCTGTGCTGCGCCTTTCTCTCCCTCTCTCCTGTGCGAGGCCGCCATCTTGAATTTTAATGTTAAATGTCTAAAAAAAAATGTGTTTCCTGTGATATTTTCGTTTAGGGTGTCGTGCCAAATTTGGATTAGTTTGAAGGAGTGGTGTTTTATTTCGTGGTTCTTTTACAAAATCACATAGTGAGTATTCTGTGTTTGTTCTGTTTCTGTTGTCGAATCAAGACATTTAACGCTACCAACGCGTGAAAATGCTTCCAGCTCACTGCTATTTAACTGTTAGCCGTGATGATCAATAACACTGCCTGCACCGACACACTTCTTATTCGCTTCTTTTGATGGCTGCTGTAGATCGCGTCTATAACGGTATCGGCACGCAAACTAACTTTTAATTCGCTCACAAATGATAGATTTAGCCTGTTAAGCTAGCTAATGGCTTCCACATCAAACAGTTAAAGCTAACGCAGTGTATCTTAGCCAGTATTAGCTGTTGTGCTCCAGTGGTTTGCAGGTAGGTAGCAGAACGTTAACGTTTGCTGGTTATTTACTGGGACATGTGTGCAGATAACTATCGGCTGTTGTCAACGAATATTTGTTCCACATGTAAGTAAACATTATACCGCTAGTGGGTAAAGGGCATTGTGTTTATGTCGACTGTTGCTAGCTGACGGTGAACGAAGCTAAGTTAGCAGCCTGCTCAAGTTAAGTTGATGCTAGCGTGTTCGTGCCCAGAGCGGAACCCTAGATCTGCGAAACTCTCGCGAGATTTATACGCGCTATGTCTTACTTGTGCGTGTTGTGCAAATGTATGATGTTTTATGATGTGAAACCGCTGTGATGAAGGTCTGCTGAGATTGACTGACAGACGACGCTCGGTTAGGGTTTGGAAAAGCTCATCGTTTGGATTTAAATGATAACTCTCGCGAGATATCTCGGGAGTGTGGGGTTACCTCTGGACACGACCTGCTAGCTGGCATCAACTGCTAGCTAACACAAACTATGAAGGAACGTTACGGTTTTATTAGATAATTCACTAAGGTTTGTATAGTTACAATCAGCGGATGACTTTTAATAAACTCTGTCCACCAGGGTTTTGTCTGCTGAATGTTAGCGGAATAATTGAACATGTCGAAGCCGCTAGAGATGAGTGTTTTGGTGTAATACTGTCGTTAAATATCACAATTACCGTGTATCACCACTCCTGTGATATTCTTTTCCTGTATTTCTGTTGAATTGTGGGTTCATTGCTAATGTTTCGAGATTGGTTAGCAGCACCAACTTGCTTGTTGGAAATTGCCGGCGTTTGCTGCAAGCTAACCATCGCGGCCGAGCATGTTTGGAGGTTAGCTCTATGCTAACCGAGTGTATGGGTGGAGAGACGACAGTTAGCAAACAATGCGAGCTATATTGATAACTCTGATACAATCTCGGCCTCAGCTGTCGGTGTGGCCTTCCGGGTCTCCACAGTCTGTCTGCTCCCTAAGCCGTATTGTGTGTGACTGTGTCTATCGGCAGCTCCTGGGCTGAAAATGTGATGCATTTTATGCATCGATTACAAATGAGATGATGTCTCAGCGACGCAATAGCGCTTTGGAAACTACATCACTCGTATGACAGAAGTATAAATATTTGATGGTGTGTTTGAGTAATACTAAACGTGATGTGATGTGTTTCTGTGATTATATGATATATACATAAAAAAGCAATAGTTTATATGTAGGGGTGATAGACCGCACCAAAGACGTTTCTGTTGCACTTGACACTAAGCCAGTGCAGTATTTGGGGTTACCACTAAGCGGCGCTGCAGGATCATTTTAAACCTATTTCCTCAACACTGCTCTCCTGTGTATCTTCAACCTGTGGTAGTGTAAACAACACCGGCCATCACTGAGTAAACTGTCTGATGCTGGTCACATCGGCATTTCACCAGCTGCCAGGTGCAGGTTTTAATGGTCGTGGAATATTTACTTGGTCATGGCTGTGACCAGTTGGTTCCTCTTTACAGTTTGGCAGACTTAAATGATCTGCCTTCAAAAGTTGTTCGGACAGTCCTGCAGAGTGTTCTGAGACCTATTTGCATTCAGTACATATGTGTATCTCAGTGCGTCCTCTAGGCTTTTTGATGCAATCTCATGTTTATGTTTAGAGTTATTCACTTATGATCAAAACAATGCAATTTAGTAACAAGTTTGAACAGGGCAAAGTCTTAATCATTTAGCACCTGTCAACAGTACCACAGCAATGGTGATAATCGTGATAGTTTTTTCTATAATTATGATATTTAATTTCTTATCATGAGTATTTCTAATTAACTGTGAACGGTTTCATATCTTGTCCTCTTATACAGGGTGAATACATCTTCATAGGTTTATTTTTTGTTTGTTATCAGTCTTGGCAGTCTTTGAGCTGGCAACACCTACCAATTTCCTTCCTATTCTTCAGTCTCTGAACTAATAACATTTCTTGGTTTCACATTTAGTAATATTTATTGTTTCTGTCGGTCCTTCAGGTTTCAAACTCTAGACCTTAGTCTTCCCCACTCAAGAGTGTTTCTTCATCTCGGAGACTAAATGCAACTGGACCAGGGGGCTTGTGGGCATGAAGTGGCTGGGCGAATCCAAGAACATGGTATTAAATGGCAGACGACACGGAAACAAGTTGACCAGCGAACCACCTGTGAGCCAGAGCCAGACTCGCTCTCAGCATTCACAGCGAGCGTCCCTGCGCCACAACAAAAACAGAAACCGAAGATGTAGCCGCAGTAAGTGAAACGTGTTTATGTTATCATCATATGTTTGGACCCTTCACCAGTCGCACACACTCTAACATCAGTCTGTGTTTACAGGGTTTAATGCAGCCAGTCTGGAGGCAGAGAGGCGCTATGTGCCCTCCTCAGGAATGACTGCCAAGGAGTTGTGTGAGAATGATGATCTGACCACGAGCCTCATCCTGGATCCATACCTGGGCTTTCAAACCCATAAAATGAACACCAGGTCAGCAGATATATCTCAGTTGCATTGATGATCGTGAAGCCTTTTTGCAATCATACAAAAGTACTACTATTGCTGTGCACAGATGTCTTCTTATTAGATTATTCTGTAATTCACCCATTTTTGGGAATTGGGACAAATCATAACCTTCCAAAAGAACTTTAAAAATGATTACTTTTTTAAAGTAGTCTTTATCGCACAATACAAATTTTTACAAACATAATAACCTTCAGGAAAAATACAGTTTAGTACTGAGTAAATACAATCCAAATGAACATGTACAAAAATGAAATCATCATCAAAAGTGAGAAAATCAATAAATTAAAATGAAACAAAATAATAAATCAATTCAGATCGATAAAGTTTTTTTTTCCTGTTATTTTCATTAAATTTATGCTTGTTTGTTTTGTTTTTTTTGCTGTTTGTGTGTCCCCGCAGATTTCGACCAATCAAGGGAAGACAAGAGGAACTGAAGGACGTCATCGAGCGCTTCAAGAAGCACGACAACTTGGAGAAAGCTTTCAGATCTCTGACATCCGGAGACTGGTCCCGAAATCTTTTTCTCCACAAGACGAAAGCTCAAGAAAAGCTCTTCAAGCAGCATGTAAAGATTATTATCTAAAATTTACCCCATTTATCTTAGAGAATCGCAGTCAGCCAAACAATCAGAAAACTTAACTCAATGTTTTGTACAGGTGTTTGTGTATCTGCGGATGTTTGCCACAGACAGCGGGTTTGAGATTCTCCCCTGTAATCGCTATTCATCGGAGCAAAATGGAGCTAAAATTGTGGCAACAAAGGAATGGTGAGGATATAACACCATCTATTATTTCCTATTATTACATGGCTCTGTTTAATACTCTATTCTGGTTGGTTTCCATTCAGTTACAGCACTCTAAGGGTTGTTATTTCTGTAAAGCAAACTGTTGCTATGTATAACAGGCCGTTGCTATGAAGAACAGACCGTTGTTATGGATGCAGTTCTAATCATAGACACCGAAGGAGCGATAAAATTATTTTGAAGCCGTTAAATCATTTTAACATAAATATTTTGTATTAAATTATTGTTTTTTAGGGAAGTAACCATGTAATGATTGGGATAATGTACAGTGATCAGGTCAGTATAGCAAAATAAATCCCTTCAGGATGATTTGAGACCCTTCTCCTCTGTCCTGTTTCATATCAGTGTTAATTTCTCAGTAATAATGACCTGATCATTGTACCCTATCCTCTAATTATTACTGCACCACTAGTCAGCATGCTATTTTAGCCCTAAATGCATTTAACTGTACTATTCTTCACTGTTGATAGGTTTGATGCATGAATAGTATTTACATTGGTCTGCACATAACATAGGTCAGCTTATATGATTGCATGTGTGAAAGCACTTTGACACAGGCTAATGTGTGTAACAAACCTTTCTCCCATGTGTCGTTTTACAGGAAAAGAAATGACAAGATCGAGTACCTGGTGGGATGCATTGCTGAGCTTTCAGAGAGTGAGGAGAACATGCTGCTCCGGCACGGCGAGAATGACTTCAGTGTCATGTATTCGACCCGCAAGAACTGTGCGCAGCTCTGGCTGGGGCCAGCTGCGTTCATCAATCATGGTATTAGTCCACATCCTCTCTAGTGATTGGGTGTCAATAGTATTTTAACAATGTAACGACTGAATCTGGTTGTGTTTTCGTGTGAGAAATTTTTTCCACTAGTCCAATGTTCCCTGTGAGGATACTAACGTCATGTCTGTATTCTGTTTCATTTTTCAGATTGTCGACCAAACTGCAAGGTAGGTTCTTTAAAAGGTGTCTTTAAAAAATTTTTAAAAAAAGGCCAGTTCAGACCAAAGATTCATGACGAGATGAAACCGTTTTAGGATGTTGCAGAGAAAAGTTGCCGTGGTGTGAACTGACCCATCTCCACTCAACTCAAGCTGGCTCATTGTGCTGCCTCCAACTCAAAATATCAAGTTACCAGTGGTCAGTGGTCAGTAACGGCAGAGTTTTGGACGGAGGAAGGAAAAGCTCACCTCATCAGTTTGAGGAACAGCCGTGACTGTTAGACACAACAGGGTTCAGCGTTAATGTTTTTTTGTTTTTGTTTTTTTCACCTCTCAGGCAAGTGGGTCAGAAATCTACTTACCTGACATGATTTTTTTTTCTTCCCCCAATAAATATTGTTTTATTTATTAGCGGTTATCAAAAAACAACAGTCTAAAGTTAATTGTCATGTTTAATCCAAGGCTGCAGTGTCTTTAAAATGTCAGAAGATAGTGAAAAATTTCCATCCCAGTTTTTCGAAAGTGATGTAAATCGCTTATTTAGTCAGTCTAAAACCCAAAGATATTCAGTTTCATATAATAAACTAAGAAAAAGTGTGAAATCATTCTTTCTCACTCTGCTCAACCACACACTCCCCACACACCCCTTTTATGTTTTCTGCCTTTCATCAATACTAGAGGATGCACCTGTAGTAAGTAACTCACTGTCACTGTGCTCATTCATATTTTAAGACACTACAGATAATATCCAGCTACAAAAACAAGCCTGAGAAGGTGTCAGTTAGAACAGAAGTACAGAGAGTCTTTACGATGGAGATGGTACATTGTCTCATCCAGGCACATTTGTGTAAACTGGCAGATTGGTGGTCGCATGTTTTAACTCGTCTCGTTGTGACTCTTTGGTCTGAACTGGGGTTAAGAAATAATTGGATCAGTTGTGGGTCATTGTGGTAGCTCAGTAAATAAACACATTTTTATTTTGCTGTTTTTGTTAAGTTTGTATCGACAGGACGGGACACAGCCTGCGTGAAGGTTTTGAGGGACATTGAACCAGGAGAGGAAATCTCGTGTTACTACGGAGATGGTTTTTTTGGGGAAAACAATGAATTTTGTGAATGCTATACATGTGAACGGTAGGTGCAACTTTATACAGTGTTACTTACTTACATGTGAAGCTAAATTATTTCTGTCAGCAATTTCTTAACTTTGAGTGATTTATCTTTCTCCTGTTGTTGTTGTTGTTGTTGTTGTTGTTGTGCAGACGGGGCACTGGTGCTTTCAAATCCAAAGCTGGACTGCCGGTGGAGGTGCCAGTGATCAACAGCAAGTACGGGTTGCGGGAGACGGACAAACGTCTGAACAGGCTGAAGAAGATGGGGGAAGGAAACAGGAACTCAGATAGTCACTCAGTGGGCTCCCACACCGACGTAGACTCTCAGGAAATGCCAAAAACACATCAATGTAAGAGTCCGCTAAAACTTTCATCTGTCTCTTCAGGCTGTTGCCATAGTTACTGTAGAGAGTCACATCAAAAACTGGGGGACAGAGAAGATCCCATGTGGCCGCACAGTGCAGTAAAGGTAGTATTCCACAAGTGAATTGGTTTATAGGTCCATTGTGTAAGATTTATAAGAATTTATTGGCAGAATATGGGTGAATTCGAATATAATATTCATACTTAAATTTAAATTGTTGCTGCCATGTTTCTTCTAGAGCTGCAATAAGTATCATTTCAGTCCTTTTTCAAGCAAAAATGTTAAACATTTACATGTTTCAGCTTCTTAAATATAAATATTTTATGCTTTTCTTTGTCATTTATGCCAGTAAGTGAATATATAAGGCAATATATAAAGATTTAATGCTATAAAGTCATCTTGTAATCACATGTAATGATATTGTATTTAAATTTGATTGTACCATTAATTCTCAGTGGAATCATCTCAGTGTTTGAAGTCAAAAATATATTTGATTTTTATAAAATCAAAGTCATATAAATATGTAATGTCAACCATTTTATCTTTTCCACTCAGCTGCCAGAAAAAGAACATCATCATCATCTGGCCTGAAGTATAAAAACAGGACTCAATCCAGACAGACTTTGTCAAGAGCCCTTACTACCTCATGTTCAAAACAAGGTCGTGTAAACAATAACAGGGTACCAAAGAGACTAAAATCCCAATCCAAGCCTTCACTAAGTAAAGTCCAGTTGCGGAGTCGCAGGCGGGGTGCAGAGCCCAAGGCGTTGGCCAAAGGAGAGACTTGCCAGCTGGGTCTCAGGGACTCAAAGGTGTCGCTGTGTAAAGGTGTCACCGTCAAGAAGGAGAAGGATGGACAGGAGCTGGTGCAGCAGACACTAGGACAGCGGGGCTGCCTCACCCGGAACGCTGCCAAGGAGAATGGCAATCTAAAGCATGTGCAAAGCAGTGATGGCAGCCAGTGTTCGACGTACAGAACTCGCAGGTCCACACGGACCGTAAAAGCCCAGGAAACAGCAGCTGGCGTTAAGCTGGAAGCCAGCGCGATGGATGGCTTGAGTCCAGTCCCTGGTGGAGTGGTCATTAAAACAGAGCCAGCTGACATGGAGGAGTACCTCCACCATGGAGTAGGACTGGAGCAGCCGGCGTTAGACACCAGCTACTCCAGACGAGGCTCGTGCACCAGGCGGAAAAGGCTGACACGGCTCAGGCCCGAGCGGACAATTAAATGTGAGGACTCGTACGGTGAGCCGTATATGCCGGTGGCCGCTGGCCACACCGCAAACTTCTCAGACTGTGGTAACATGCTGCTGAGCTTCGCCGACCGGCACAGGGACTACAACGGGGTCGCCAACGGCAGCAAATCCCTGCGCAGGGACAAGGGTAAGAGTAGCTGCCGGTCACAGGACAAGGGGAAGAAGAAGCGGCGGATCACGCGATACGACGCTCAGCTGATCCTGGAGAACAACACGGGCATCCCCAAACTGACACTCCGCCGGCGGAGGGACAGCAGCAGTAGCAAGACCAATGACGCCAACGATCCCATTGGCTCCTCCAACCTTTCTGCCTCGACGGTCAACTCGGCCTCTTCCAGCAAAATCAGCATCAAGTTCAGCAAGGACCACGACAAGGACAAAGGCAGCTCATACATCGCCAAACTGAATAACGGCTACGCCCCCGTGGTGCACAGCAACTCCACCAAGCTGAAGATCCAGCTGAAGAGGGAGGACGATGGACGCAGAATATCCCAGACAAAGGCGGACCAGATGTCCTATAATGGGGACATGGGTCAGAGTCTGGAGGCCAGAAATGGTGGACATCGGACCCAAAAGGTCCTGGCAGAACCCTCATCTGAAGAGGACGAGGAAGGGGAGGACGATGACGACGACGATGACGACGATGACTACTTCGACAATGAGTTCGAAGACGATTTCATTCCACTTCCTCCAGCTAAGCGCCTCCGACTCATCGTGGGTAAAGACTCGATAGACATCGATATCTCCTCCAGGAGGAGAGAGGATCAGTCTCTGAGGCTCAATGCATAAGCTGTGGAGCTCATCACTCCCACCTCCCCCTGTAAATAAAGATGACTCGCTAATCAACTGTTGTGTTGATGTAAAAGAAGTACAGTAATTTAAAAACAAAAAAAAAAATTGCTGAAAAATTAAGAATCAGAACGTTACTAGAGGGTGCTGTTGACCTAAAACAAATCTCTGTTATTCACTGAAGTTGTGTTCATCATAATCTGAGTTCCTATAAAAACAAATAATGTTAGTTAAGCAAAACGTTTACTCACCCAGTCCAGTGTTCTGGCATTTTATCTGCACACTATGCGAATTGTAAACTGCAGGAATTTGCCCAGTTTGTCCTCTTATTGTTTCTGAATAATTTGGCCCAATCACAAGTGAAAAACGAGAATTTGTTTTAAGTTCAAGTATTCCTTTAAGTGAATGCACTTGTTATATTCATAATGGACATGGATATTGTAGAAAGTGTACAGTATGGTGACTATCCCCTCTGTCTCATAGGCAGGTTTTTATTGAACTTTTGATTTTTGTCTCATAGTTTGTAATTTTTGTGTGGCAGACCACGCTGAACGTACAGTGTGGTGTGGTTGGTCCAGAGGCATAAAGATCAGTCAGTCAGTTCATTTGGATTCAGGTGCCATGTTCTCATTATCCCAGTAGTTCTTCTGTTTAAGAACCACTTTAATTCCAGTAGTTCATCAGTTGTCGGCATCATTTACTACAGGTCGACACATGGTTTTTATGGCGATGGCCAATATCCAAACCAGTTAATTGGTCGACCTCTATTATTTTATTTACTGTGTAAGTTAATTATGTCTCTCTGTAGAGGTCAGTCATACAATGTTAAAGGGTAATTCTGGTATTTTTAAAACGGGGCCCTATTTTTTTCTCTTTTTTTTCATATTTTAGGGTCTAAATGAGTAAGAGATATAAAAAGATTTGTAATTGATCCAGTAAATTGCCTCAGCCGGCAGCCATGAAACTGGCTGCAGCATAATAATTGGGGGCAAATGTACCCGTCATAGTACGTCCACTAAAATGCTCGTTAATCGCCACTGACAAGCTCAGATTGTTATTCTAAGTAAAAGTATCCCTACAGAGATAAAAATACGATCCCTTTTGTTTAACCAGAAATAGATGATATGTAGCCACCAGACTCCAGCTCGCTGGACACAAGGAGTTTCTGCCATACAGCTGCCTCAGTTGGTTAGTTTTTGTTTTATTGTCTGACTTTGGTGTTTAGTTAGTTCAGATCTGAACTTAAAGTGTTCAAACACCAAACGCCCTAAAGGGCTGCCTGCTTCCTTTCTGTGTTTTTCAGCAAAAGTTTCCAGTTTTTCTGTGCTCAGCAAGTGAATCTGGCAAGAAAACACTCTGATAATCTACTAGAGATGATCTATATACTAAAAATCAGAGGTTCACAACCCTTTATCCTTGGAGCCCCTCAGTCTCAAATTTACTCATAGTTGATGTAGTGGCGATCTGCTGGGTGACTGCTTCGTTCAGCTACCTCAGCTCCGCCCGCGCTCCACCTCTTTGTCCACTTTTGGATTAGCCAGGAGTTAGCTGAGTCAGGCAGGGATCTTTTCCATAATGTTATCAGAAGCTTAGAATCACAATCTGAGCCTGTCGGTGGCAAAACAAGCACTTTTTGTGGATGTACTTTTGACTGTTGCATTTGCCCCTGAAGGATTACGTTTGATTCACTGCAGCCTGTTTCATGGCTGCCAGCTGAGCCAATATCCTGGATCAATTCTAAACCTTTTTGTACCTATTGGTCATTTGGACCCCAAAATAAGAATAGGGCCCAGGTTTAAAAACACCAGAATTACCCTTTAAACCGTAAAGCAAATCTGTGCTATCATGTTTTTCACTTGAGAATCGTAGGAAGAGTTGTTGAAGCTGAATTTACAGTTTTATGTATATTATGGATTTAACATGCACCAAAACCAAGTTGATGTTTTTCACAGCACTGACACAGAACTGTCACGTGGAAGAAGAAAAAAAAAAAGAGAAACATGTTGAAATGTTCACAGTAACAATGTGCATGTGGAACTACAGTGTGTGTTCAGTTTGCCTGCAGTTGTCACACATTCATGACATGAACGATATAATGGAGTTGCACAATGTTTTTTCCAGTGAATCGACTCCCTGCGGTTTATTCAGAGTGCTGTAAATAAATTAATTTAATTAAGCTGCAGAATTCAGAGAAATAAAAGCACACAAGGTTTTGTAATCAGTTCAGAGAATAAACGGACCAGTGTTGTATTTTTTCCCCCCCTTGTTTTTGGAGCTACTGTATAATGGAAACATGGCACACACATGCTAGTTCAACCCAGAAATCAAACCAAATCCATACACACAGTAAAGGCTACCTATAAGCTTTCAAATCTCTATTTCTGAAAGTAATGTACAGAAAGACTGGCCCTCAGCTAAGTCGTGACATTTATTTTCTCAAGTCCAGTCTCACTTTTTATTTACTGAATCTGATTTTTGTGGAATTAAGTTAACAAATGTCCTTTGACACTAGAGTTTGGGGAGGAAAATCATGTCTGAAATGTTCTGTACTAGCTTAGAATCATGTATTATTTTCTTAATGGTGCTACTTTTATTTCCTTACCATCTGTTTGAATTTCTGTCCTGTGTAACTCTGGTGGATGGTGGCAGCATTAACTTTAAAGGGATAATTTGGATCTTATTTTTTAAAAGTGTGCTCGTATGAGATATTTGCCCATAATCAGTGTAGTATCTACAGTAGAAGGCGGTCAACTCTCCTCCAGTTTGGAGAAGCAGCAGGAGTACCAGTGTAGGAAGCTAAGCAATGTGTAGGATGCTAATCTGGGAAACCACTGTCACAAACCAACCAAACTCCATTGGTAAAATCAGCATTTTACCCATTTTACCTTGCAGGGGACGGGAGTTGTTGGTCTACCACTGCCTTGATTTGTTTGTGCTGTTGTGAGGTGTTTTCAAAGGTTTCTTTGGGTTCATTGAGGTCACGCAATAACACCAACCAACTTAACAGATCGAGGCAGTGGTAGACCAACAACTCTGGTCTTCTACAGGGTAAAATGACTGATTTTGTCACTGGAAATTAGTTGGTTTGAAGAGAGTGATAGTTGACTTATATAAAAGTGGTTTCCTGTCAGAAAAGTCTGTCTGACAGCAAAATAAAGCAGTGAAAATACTTGCATAAAGCGTACTCTTTAACTGGTTGATTTTTTTAAATGATTAATCAACCATTAAATTAATTGCCAACTATTTGGATTATCGATTAACTAGTTTGATTAATTTCTTCACTCCTGTGGCATTTTTCACCACTTTCTCATTGATTAATTGAGAAAATAATCAACAGATTCATCAACAATGTAAATAATTTGATGCAGCTCTAGATTTTCTAGGTGTCTAAAATACCTCTGTTATATAAGCCAGATATCACTCTTTCCAAAGCAACCAGGCTCCATTGGCAAAATCTGTAATTTTACCTTGCAGAAAATTAGTTGCTGGTCTACCGCTGCCTCAGTTGGTTTGTTTGTGTTATTGTGTAACTTTGGTGAACCAGACGTTACCTTTGAAAACACCCAAGTCGCACAATAACACAAACAAATGAACTGATCGAGGCAGCTGTAGACCAACAACTCCGGTTTTCTGTGACGTAAAATTACTCTTTGCCAAAGGACTTTGGTTGAGCGAGAAGGAGCCATATTTGGCTGATATAATGGCAGTTTTCCGTCAGTAAAGGATGTTGTAACAGCAAGATAAAGGGGTGAAAATATTCTAAATACAGCAGTTAGTTGTCTAAAATACATTTTGTTGCTGATCCTGACAACAGCAGTACATTGCTTAGCTTCCTGTACCAGTACTCCTGCTGCTTCTCCAAACTGGAGGTGTGCTGATCGCCATCTACTGTAGCTTATATACTGACTATGTGTAAATACTTCGTACAACTAAACTAGAATAATCTGAACTATCCCTTTAACTGGCCCAAATTCTGTAGAAATACACATTTCCTGTCAGTAATACACTTTATCAGTTGTGTTGTAGCTTTATAAGTTGTGTTTTTCTTTTTGTTTTTACAGTTTTATTTTCTTTACAGGAGCTCAGATACTTTCAGTTTTTAGTTTGCAAAAAATCCAACAGCATTAGGTGCCTTAATAAAGAGCTTTTTGACACATTTTAGACCAAATTTGTTACGTGACTAATCGATGAAAAGTGAAAATGCTAAGCCATCTGCCTCCCCCTTGTAGTATGGAAACACTTCAGTCCACCGTCAGTCCTTCTGTATATTATTTTATTTCTGTTGTGTGGAGGTAAATGAACTGTCCAACAGATCAAGGGATCAACTGAGACTGAATGTTAACCCACTTCTCCTGTGTTAATATGTACTGTTCATATCACCAGCAGCTAATCGCCGTTCTGAACCTGGCTCAGTCTGTCCTTCCCCTTTCGTCGGACGTCTCCATCCTACACTGTAAACTGTTCCAGGTGTTACCGTCTGTGTGGTCTTTGTCCAATAGACAGCTGTCAAGATTTCCAATTGATTCAAAAAGTAAAAGAAGAAAAAAAAAAGAGCAAAACAAATGTGAATAGTTTGCGGACATTTTAGCGTGTTGCGTGGGTAGTGGGAAACATGTAAAGAGAATTAAAAATGGGCAGTGTGTATATTGTCCAATATGTAAATCATGTGAACACATCTTGTACTTATTTAACAGTTTTGAATACTTGAAAACTATATAAAGTTTCTTTGTGACTCTTGTTTCCTGAGCCTGTTTTGAGTTTGGCTGGATGAAAGTTTTTCTTTCATATCTTTTTTTAAATAATCATCCCGGTGTGAATACGTTCTGTTCGTTACAGGGTTTCTTCAGGTCTTTAAAAAGTCTAAAGTCCAATTATCAGAATTTTAGGCCTTAAATTGTCTTATTTATGATTTTGACAGGTCTAAAAAACTGAATGAATCATTAACTTAACATGAGTTTTCTGAAGTTTCATTAGCTTCAGTCTGTTTTGGGGAAAATTTGTGTTGATCACGCTGTAAAAACTACAAAGTGAAACCAATATTTACCCAATAACCACTAATGCAAACTGCGCTTACACTTTTTTTTGTCAGTATGGATGTAAAATAGATCTTAAATTGCATTTATAATAGTCTTAAAGTCTTAAATATAATTTGTTGAAACCTGCAGAAGCCCTGCATTAGTGTCTGTCATGGAAGAAGTGGTTGCATCTTACAGGTATGGATAGTTTTATTCAGTATTTTTCTTATGATCGAGAAAAGACAGTGAAAACACCAAAACAATGGGTTTTGTTTTTCCATCGATCAGTAATTTCTGACTTCCCTGCCCTGTCTGTTGTGCTCAGCCCAGAGCCCGTTGGTTCCTAGTCCAGACATAAATCTTTAAAATTAGCTCACAAATATACTCAGACTCTAAAAGCTGCTCGCTGTAGATTTTTGCATTTTGGAGGGACTATTTTAAGCGGCGGATTAATCCATATTTGGTGCTCTAGTGACTATTTGGGGCAGCTGGACAGTGTGTATAAGACTGAGTCAAAATAAACGACATTGTCGGCCCTTTTCAAAAAAACAAGTTGTTTCTTGAACTGGTTCTGCTCAAAATTTTTTCAACCATGGTGCCGTTTAGTTTCCTTGCTTCAAGTTGTCCGTTTGTGTTTGCACCAAAAGTGTTGTAGTCAATCAGCATCTTAGAAGGGACAGCTGGCAGCTACGGGTGTGGTTAGAGGTTGGTGTAGATACTGTGTTAGTCTCAGTCTTATCAGAACTGAACAGCACTGAAGGCTTTTCTTTGTGGAAAAGATGTTTTCACTCTTGTCCCTTCCCCCTTTGGCGACAGTTTGATCTGATTGGTTGAAGTTAGCCCGTGTTAGATAAGATAGACAGATGGTTCATCCAATCACCTGCCAAATATTATTTGAAAGTGCTCGCCCTTTTCCAGACAGTTTCTACGGACAGCTTCCCTGACGAAGCATCTGGCGTGTCAGGGATGTCATTAGTCTGACATGCTACAGGTATAAGTCCTGCCATTGGCTGCAGTATCACGGCGTCCACTATCTACGTTTTCAAATTTCCCGGGAAACAAGAACGACCTTGAGCTGCAACCGACACGATGAAAATGACAAATTAGCACCTGGGATGCTAATAGTATGAATGTAAACCAGCAAACAGCTGTTACCTTTTCTTTTGCAGTGATGATGTTATTTTAATGCCAGATCTCACCTCCTGACGTGCAAATGTTCCACCAAAACAAGATTTCCTTCAACACTGTTTTGCAGCAGCATCATCGCTGCATCCTTGGCTTACGGCTGCTCATGACGTTTGTGATTGGTTTAAAGAAATGCAAACCGAGAATGGTGTTTTTTTTCTCCTATAGCAGAATATGTATGTGTGCAGTCAGACACACAGGTCTGTCTATGTGAGACTAGAATGTCATCAACAGAGGGCGTTACACGACACACAAAGACCTGTAGAGTCTCTTTGGTTCCCAAAGGAAGCCTGCTCTCTTTTGGTTCCAGCAGGGAACCAACTCTTCAGGTTCTGAACCTATTTGTTTTTGGTGGAAATTCTCTGAACGGCTCAAAATTGGGCTCTTGAACTGGAACAGGGTCGATTCCTCCTGGATTACACTGGTTCCAGTCAAAACTTTTGGAAACTTGGGCTGGTTCACCAGATAGAACCAAACTTCCAAGAATCTTGACCAGATTCAGTTGAAGAACCAGAGCAAATCTGGTGGAAAAGGTCCCTCGTGATAATAAAACCAAAAGAAACGTGCCAGCCAGTTCAGCAGTGTGGGCCACTGATGTGTTTCTAATAGTTTTTGGACAACAGTGGAGCTCTCCTCCCTCCAGGATTTTGCAGGCTGTTTTGGGGATTGTTGTGGTCTGACATGCATGATTTCACAGCAGCTTTTCTCAAAAGTCACCATGCATTGTATAATCCAGTGAATATCAAAGGTACGAGGGAGAATAAAACTGCACTCTGTTCTGCACCTTACGACGGCTCCACATATTCTAACAAAATTTATCACTTTTGCTCGCTTTGTTTTATTTGTAAATGAAGAAGTTCACCTGGAGGATGTTCCACAAAAAAGTTAAATGTTTTTGGAGATAAAGCTCAGTCAAAATAGCACAAAAATACAAATATACACAGAGTATTGATAATTGTCAATAATAATGACAAAGACTGTTCTTTTCAGAGTTGGAACATGCAGGAAGCTACAATGTTTGGTCAGATTTGCAGAAAAGTTGTGGTGATTGAAAAAAATCGCAAGGTTGAAATTGCACAGGGAGTGGTTGAGTTTGCGTGAAGTGTTGCGATCGCAACTTCCTGTAAGGACTGTCTGCATCTCAGAGGAAGAAGATAAATCTGAGGGTGATACACACACTTACTTTATACTTGTTAGTAGATATAATCGTTGTTGGTTTTGGCTTTTTTCATTTTTGTCATTTGTTGACAATTACAAAACATGTAGAACACACCCACGTGTTTGTCAGGAAAAAAAAAGAAAGCAGAGAACCGAGTTTTCATTTGGATTTCAGTCAGTCTGGTGCGGCAGTGATTGACACTCAAAAAACAGGAAGTCTCCCGTTCAGAATAAGTTTAATCAGACGTGGCTCCTCATTTTAAATAAAAGTTGCAAACTGCTCAGTATGAATTTTTATTGGCAGTCTGTGACAGAAACACAAAGTTGTGTGCAACAGATTTTTAGATTTGAACATCAGATCTTAATCTGAAAGCTGCCGGACCAAATGTTTGTGCAACGTGACAGGAGTGACGACCCAACAGATCATTATCACCCATCCATCTCTGCAGCTCTTCTGAGTATTTAAATGTCTTTCCACTCATTGTTTTGTTTTCATGGTAACTTTACTGGTTTGATTCACTCTGTTTGCTCTCTTCAGCTGCAACAGGTGGGTGTAAAAAACCACCGTGCAACACCTGCTCAGCACCAGCAGACAGACGTGTATGTGTTCATTAGCATAATAATCAACTGAAAATAATCATTGTTGTGTTTTTGTTACCTTAGAATGAGCTCTTTGTATCTTCAGAAAGAGAGCGAAAATGGACAAACCAAACACTGACTCTAGATTCAGACTTTAACATTTCACTGCCGCTGTGGGTTCTCCTACACCGGGGACGTCAAACTCACTTTAATTCAGGGGCCACATACAGTCCAGTTCGATCTCAAATGGGCCAGACCAGTAAAACCAGTGAATAATAACCTGTAAATAACAACACCTCCACGTTTTTCCCTTCTTTTACTGCATAGAAGTCCAAGAACATGTTCTGAAAATGTTCACGATTAATGAAGCATCCATTTACATACACATGGTGAACAGTTTAAGATGTCTTAAAGGTCCAGTTCGCCCTATTGTGCTATTTATCCATCTACAGTTTTGGTGTGAGTTGTAGAGTTTTGCAGATATCAGCCGTAGAGATGCCTGACTTCTGTCTAATACAATGGAACTAAATGGAGCGCAGCTTGTGGTGCTCAAAGCACCAAAATATAAATACATAAATAATACATTAAAAACATTATAAACCAGTGTCTCCTTCCAAAAATCTTGACCTGGTTACTCAAGATAATCCACAGACCTCGTCGTGAGCAGTTTTATGTAGGAACTACTTTCTTTCTTATAGTAAGAAGGTACTTCTGGATGACCTCAAAAACTCTGCAACTCACATTAAAAAAAATCTCTGGATATATAACTCTACATGCCCGGGGAAAAATAAATATAATTTTGATTTTGTGGTGAACTGTCCCTTTAAACAATTGGTCCATTTTTCTTGGAAAACTTTGTCTTCAATTCTCCTGTTGGACTAAAACATTTTCCACAGATGTCCCCTGCATGATTTACAGGGTTGTGTAGTTTGTATATGAGCAGATGTGATGTTTCATAGTGTGTCCAGCAGAGGGCCTGCTGCTCTTATTATCACTGTGACTCCTGGTGGACAAATCAGGAACAGCTGCGTGTTTTTTATTGAAAAACTGTAATTAATTACTTCTGTGCACAAAGTCATCCTGGTCAGGGCTGCTTCTGGCCCGTGGGCCGTATGTTTGACACCCCTGTTCTACACACTATGAAGGGGAGAGTGAAATGAAGTGTTTGTCATCTGCAGGCTCACCACTAGATGCCGCAAAATCCTACAAACTGGTCCTTTAAATAGTCTTATTGGTATCACCTGTTTGCTATTTCATACCAACGTGGCTGCTGTGAAAAAGGTCTATCAACAGGATGCACATGTTACCTACCTTGCCAGTTAGTCAGGATTGTGAGTTTGGTTTAAATGCATCAAATGAAGAGACAGTGTTAGCAGCAGCAACTAATGTTAGCTGGTTAATTCAGAGCTGCCCAGTAGCATTTTGAAGGTAAAGATGTTCCTCAGACAAACACACAACTCAGTTTGATGCTGTGGTTTTTAAACAAAAAAATATATAAAGTGAAGCAAACTTGCCATCATGTTACCCTTTATTTCACTTAAATTAAACTTGAATCTTTTTATTATCAGTTGCTTCCCTAAATATTGTTAATGAGAAATTAAAAACTTGAATGTTTCTGGAGGGGGGATATCAGAAGAAGTTTGTGAACCACTGATTTAATGAGTAATAATCCAAACTCACAAACTGGTCGAGCCAGGTGGCCTTGTGATGCTAAAGGATTATAAACTAGTTTTACGTGGCCAGACTGAGAGGCAGAGGAGTGATGAAGAGCGGTGACAGCATCACTGTCATGCAAAGTGACATAATGAAATAAAAACAGAAAGAGCTGCAGTGATTAGTGGATTAACTGAGTAACTGATCAATAAATAATTATAACAATTGGCAACAATTTAAATAATTGTTTAATATTTGTTTCAGTCATTTTTCAAGAATTTTTTTTTCTGGTTCCAGCTTCTCAAATGTGATAATTTGCTGCTTTTCTTTGTCATTTATGACAGTAAATGAAGAGTCTTTGGATTCTGGACTGTTGGTTGGACAAAAGAAGCAATCTGAAGACATCACTTTGTGTTTGGGGATATTATGATGAGCATTTATACATATATATATATATAGTTCGTTGTGAAAATAATTGGCAGATTATTGATAATAAAATAATCATTAATTGCAGCTCTAAATATCAACTTATGTCTTTATCTTTATCTAAAAACAGTCTTTATTTTTATCCAAGAATGATGAAATAACGGTAATGAATAAAGAGTTGAGTTTTAAACTGCTTTTAAACTGAATCAATTATTGTTCAATTAAATATTTATTTATTTATTTTTAATAATTTATTAATATGCTTTTTTTAATTTAATATGTTTATTTTCACATTGTCATAGTAACAAAAATAATATCTTGAATGTATATGTATACATTCATATTTAAATATCACTGAACATGTGCGTTTGACTTCATTGGTTGTCAGCCAATCAGAAGCGTCCAACCGAGGGCGTATCCAATCAGATTTGACGGAGCGCTATTTGAATGCTGCTGGTCTCAGTGTTGTTTACCTGCAGTAACAAGTCGGTGTCCACGGATCTTGACGGTAAATTGTGCTGGTCGGTATATAAAAACTCTTTGTCGGTTCGTTAAGTGGCAGTTTGGCCTCGTTGCTGCTGAAGTTCAACATGTCGTCTGTGGAAGTTCGTGCTGCGGTGAGTAAACTGAACTTATTTCGTTGAGTTGTTGGTGAAGTTGCTGCTGTTAGCTTCCATAGTTAGCATCTTTAGCTAGCATAAACCACCTGCCCTCTGCTCGGCCTTCTGTTCGTCTGAGCTTTTAAAAATACAATTTCACGCCTGGTACCGTTTCTTAAACTTGTCCTGAGTGTTTGAGTTTTGTCTCTTTTTGTCTCTCAGCAGCTTCTAGCCGCAGAGAACCCGGTGAAGATGAGTAAAAACACGACAGGAGGTGTGAGGAGAGCTGCTCTGGGAGAAATCACAAACTTTAATGCAGCAGGAGTCAACACAAAGGTAAATAATATGGACGAACAATATGGTTTCTGTTCTGTGTTTCACCCGTAACCGCTGTGACTCAAACGTTAACACACCGACAACATGTGGCCTAAAGTATATGGACACCCTGGAAGCCAAAATCTTGTTCTTGTCTTCCCAGCAGAGTTGGAGGATGTTGCAACAGCAGATTAATGTTCATGTCTTTAAATGATTAACTGTCACATGTGTAAAGTGTTAACGCACTTCAGGAAAATTACTGCAGTTGGATAAGACCTGCAATAATAAGTCAAAATAGATCATTAAATTAATCTCAAACTATTTTGATCATCAATCACTTGGTTTGAGTAATTTTTTTTTTTTTTAAAGATTAAAAGTAAAAGTTCTGTTTTCAGCTTCTTAAATGCGACTATTTTCTGGGTTCTTTACTCATCTGAGATTAAACTGAATATCTTTGGTTTGTGGACATTTGAAGATGTCCTCCTGAGTTTTGAGAGGCACAGATCGACATTTTTCACCATGTTCTGACTCTATAGACCAAACAACTAGTCAGTTTAAACAAAATAATCATTTGTTGCAGGCTTAATTTGGATAAACAATCATTTTAGTTGTTTTCTAAGTGAAGATGTTAAACCCTTGGTGACTACGACTTAAAGATTTGCTGCTCTTGTCATTTATGATCACAAATGAAGAGCAGGGCTCAACAATAAGGCTTGTGCAACGCAAGTAAATCTGGTAAAAATGACAAACTATTGAACCATTTTGATCGCCTAACTATTTTTTTTTCATGCAACAATGTCGGATCCTGACTGAAAACATGATATTTAAGGACAACTGGTTTTGGACTGTTTGGACAAAGAAGCAATTTGAAATCTGCAACATTTTGGTAATTGATCGATCAGATTGAGTAAATTGTTTTTAATAAATTAGAATTTCCTGATTTCTTAAATGTGAATTTCTGGTTTCTTTACTCCTCTGACAATAAACTGTATATCTTTGCACTGTGGACAAAACCAGACCTTCATCTTGGGCTTTAGAACCACACTGACAATTCAACATTTTCTGATGTATTTAACACTGATCTGCCCTTGGCAATCTTCTACATTTTCAAGTGGATTTTCAGCTGAGTTGTCCTGATGAATAGGTTTGGCATTTTTGCTATTTGCTTGTTAACATAAAGTCGTTGTCCTGATAATTTATGCTATGTAAAAGATGATTTTCTCTTAAGAAATATTTGTTTATTAAATTCTGGACTAAGTGGATCGACTGTGTAAAGCCCTTTGTGGGGGCATTAAATCAATGACCCTGTAATGTTGAGTTACTCTGGAAAACTTTATTTATTCTTTATTTTTCTTTCAGTCTCCCCAGACATACTTTTTATTTTACTCCTCTCAAAATGTTTCTGTTTAATTTATAGAAAATCTTGACAGCAGAGGAATTAAAACTGCTGTTATCCTGATGTACGTTGTATAATCTATACTGCTGCCCCAAAATAAAGAAAAAAAATGAGTCAATCATGAACATAATCATTAGTTTCTCCCCTACATTGGACTAAAATAAACCTTCATCCCAAAACTCAGTCAATACAAATTTCTGAATAAAACCTCATCTGACTTGTCTCCTCAGAGGCCGGGACGAGCCAAAGCTTCAGCCAAACCCTCCTGTCCTCAAAAAGCTAAACCCACCGCGGCGGTGGAACCAGTCGTCCAGGTCCCAGCTCCTGCAGACCCTCTCCCTCCGGTGTCAGAGGAGTCGGCTGACGTGTCCATGAAGGAGGAGGAGGAGCTGTGCCAGGCGTTCTCTGAGGCGCTGCTCACCGTGGAGGACGTGGACGAGCAGGACGCCGACCTGCCACAGCTCTGCTCACAATATGTCAAAGATATCTACAATTATCTGCACGTCCTGGAGGTAATTTATCCTCCATCAGTCAGACTCTCGCTCTGCGTCCTTCTGTACTTGGTTCTTCATCAGTGTCTCCTTCCACAGGTGCAGCAGGCTGTTCGAGCAAACTACATGCAGGGTTATGAGATCACTGAGCGCATGAGAGCTCTTCTGATTGACTGGCTGGTGCAGGTTCACTCCAGGTTCCAGCTGCTGCAGGAGACTCTGTACCTCACGGTGGCCATCCTCGATCGGTTCCTCCAGGTAACAACAGCTTTAATATAATTTTTTTCTTTGTTTCTGTGAGCTGTGTGAAAATTGTCCCCGCTGTGCTGCCTGCAGGTCCAGCCGGTGTCTCGCAGGAAGCTGCAGCTGGTCGGTGTGACCGCCATGCTGGTGGCGTGTAAATATGAGGAGATGTACGCTCCAGAGGTTGGAGACTTCGCCTACATCACAGACAACGCCTTCACCAAGGCTCAGATTCTGGAGATGGAGCAGCTGGTTCTGAGGAGCCTCAACTTTCAGCTCGGACGTCCTCTTCCTCTACACTTCCTCAGACGAGCCTCCAAAGTGGCGAGTGTGAGTTTTGGCACAAATTTACTTCGGAAATATAATTTAACTATCATGTTAAAGAGTTGTGTTGCTCAGTGATGTGCAGATGAGCTTCAGCATCTGCTCATCAGTTCACTGAGTGTTTTCAGTTTCTTTGTTACATGAAGACCTGCAGGTGGCAGATGTTTTGTTCTCTTGCTGTATTTAAAACTGATCAGCTCAACAAAATGAACCTAAATTTCCAAACGTAGATTTAACACGGTCAGTTTGCATGGCCACTTATACATTTCTTTAACTGCAGTCTTTTGGAGATAAGCAGCTCATCTTTTACAGTATTTGTTGTCTAATGTTTTAAAGCGGTTCACCTCAGAATCCAAAGTACACTTTCCTTCTGGCCTGTAGTGCTGTTTATCCATCCAGATGTTTGCATGCTGTTTTTAAAGGTGTTGCTATGAATTCTAGTTTCCTAATAGTAAAGTAATGAAGGAAGATGCATTAAAAATGTTTATTTAATTTACCAGGACTGTTCATGAACTATTTAAGAGTTTGAATACTGTGGTTTCACAAAAGGTTTGTAAACCAGAGTTGGTTTTCAGTGGACTGAAGCCTGATGTGTTTTGTGTGTCAGTCTGATGTAGAGAAACACACGCTGGCCAAGTATCTGATGGAGTTGACCCTCCTCGACTACGCCATGGTTCACTATCGGCCCTCTGAGATCGCTGCTGCCTCCCTCTGTCTCTCCCAGCTGCTGCTCGAAGGGCTGCCGTGGGTGAGTGTGACTGAATTCAAGCGACTGGGTGTAATTTGCCTCTTTGCTGCTTTCTCAAATTGATCACATATGAATAGCTACCATTTAAAGCTAAATTTCTGGATGCTTTAAAATAAGAGTTTAGTGTCTTGAGCATCCACAGCACATTTCTGTTTAGACCTGTGCTCAAGACTGTAGGTCATGTTTTGATTGTAATCTCCCTCAGGTCACTGGTGTAGGAAGCTGAATGATGTGGACAGGTCCAGCAGCAAAATGCATTTTAGCGACCTAAAAATAGGATAAACCAACGTCAGTGAAGTGTGCTGTATTTTCACTGCTTTACTTTGCTGTCAGGCTGCCGTCTGTGCCTGCTTCAAAGCCCAGACCCCTTAGACAAAAACAGTAATTTTACTTCACAGAATACAGGAGATGCTGCTCTACAGCTGCCTCAGTCGTTTAGTTTGTGTGACTTTGGTGTTTAGTTTGGATCTGAGCGTTACTTGGTTGGGATTGAGGAATCGGTAGACCAGCAACTTCTGTATTCTGAGTGGCAAAATGACTATTTTTGTTAAAGGAGCGAAATAACAGCTTCAGTTCCCTGATGTGGCTTTGGTTCAGATTAAGTGAAAGCAGAGGAGATTTGTTGCATCTGAGTGGAACGACCGATATGGATTTTTGCAGAATTAGCTGCATGATTTTCATTATCTGAGCTTAATCACACAGACTTCAAACCCCATATCAGAGTACAACAACTTGGTGATTTGGATTAAAACTCATTTTCATCTTTTTAGTTGCTCACTATTGACATAAGATCCTAAATTGTAGAGGTTATTTGCGTTTGCAGTAGCTTTAATTGGTCTCCTGTCTCGTCAGTCTCCTACACAGCATCACTACTCGACGTACGACGAAGC